>JBBBVT010000023.1:8454233-8475784 GCA_037177035.1 Craterocephalus eyresii | reverse complement strand
ACACACACACACACACACACACACACACACACACACACACACACACACACACACACACACACACACACACCACAGACACAGACATCCAAGCATACACATTTCTGTTACAGTGATGTCAGAACCAGCTAGCCATGAACTAAATATAATATCAAAAATATCAGACATGTTTCTTTTGAGCAAAACAAAATGAAAAAGAATAATTAGCACAATAGCAAGTATGCACATTTAACCAAACCCTATTTCAAAACAGGTGATCTATTCACCCTGTTCATATCATCTCTACCTTAATCTTCCATCCCATAATAGTTTTTCATGATAGTTCTACATAGAGAACTAGAGAAACAAGTTGAAGCCTGAAAATGATTCCTCGCTTTGCTGATGTAGTTTCCTACATACAGTACTGAGATATGCAAAGTTTTTGGCCAACAGCTCTTTGGTCCAAAAATTTTATTTTTAAATTTTTTTATATATTAGTTTGATGATTCATCATTTTGACGGACCACATTAATCTTACTGCAAAACGTATTACTGTTGAACTCGGCCAGTGTGGCATCATCAGGTGGCTTAAGATACTAATCTAAACCTTTAGCTGGTGCAGTTTTGGGCCTTTTGAGCCAGAGCATACACACGATTATACTCGAGATGCACCAGAGGTAATGATTAATTTTAGTCAAATGTGATTCAAAAAAGAGAGTTCCATAAAAAATAAATCCATGGATTGTAAGTTTGGATTTAATGGCAAAATTACTCATACAGACCAAAACAATTTTTTGTTATTTTTTTACTAGTTCTGTTTGTTTTGTCAGAGTCTGTTTTACGCTGATTAAATCAGATCAAAACTGTTCACATAACATATCAGTAAAACCAAAATACATTTTATAATTGAAAATCTCTTTTCCAAACTAGTGCATCATTTTCATTCTAAACTTGTGTTACCTGAGACCACGCCCCTGTCCTCCACTGGGCGGGGCATGCCGTGTAATTACAGGCTCTCCTCGTCTCTGGGCGATCGTCAATACAGTGTTTGCTATGAACAGGCCTGCTGGTGCCGTTGTGGAGCGGCTGCATGCACTGCACCACCCTGGTCTGGTAGCCGAGTTTCCCACACGTCTTACTGCAGGGAGTCCACTCTTCCGCCACCCACCTGTCAGGACAGCAGACATTTCTTTTATTAAAAAAAATCCTCAGTTCATTCAGACATCAGTGCTAGATTTATGCAAGACAAACACAACAGAGCAGTTTAAACAGCCGCCTGTTTAGACTGACTTTCAGCTAAAAAGGAAAACATGCTAAAAGCCTATTTTTTCTATTTTTTCATTGTGCAAAAAGTGATATACCGTTTATATGCTGTACATGTGTAGGGAAGCATTTGAGTCATTTGAAGTTACCGGTAATGTTTTTTCATCTAATAAAAGGTTAATGGTAGCTAGTATCTGAATGTCTGTAATTGAAGGTCACTTACGTGGGCTGGCTGCACTCTTGCATGTTACAGCGTTTCCGAACGGGTTTAGGCTTTTTACTGGTTTCACAGAAGTTGCGATGCACTAAACGGCTGTCACTCTTCCTCCTGCAGCCATATTTTGTGTACTGTATTCCTGGGAGACACAAAAGTCAAACCTAGTAGTGAATGTCACATTTCAGTCAAATGGTAAATGTTCTAAGCTTATATAGCATCTTTAGACTTGGAAACTAGGGCTACATGGCATTAGTTAAACATGGAATATGCAAAATACTTGTTGAACATTGTATAACTTAATTTAAATATGATGCAACCCTCATAATAAAAACCAATTTTTGTCCTACTTTTTAAGCAATAAAGTGCAGGGAAAAAATGTATTGCTTTTTGTGCTTTAAGTCTGAGTGAAAGTCATGTGTCAAATTGTTATTATGAAGTGCTTCTTCTGGAGCACGGATGATTAGGAAACATATTGCTCACAAAATCACAAGACCCTCACGTAAAAAAGAAAAAGTGCTGCTAAAAAAAAGTCTAGTATTGTGGTCAGAGGGCAAGTAGCCTCTCAGAAGGTAATCCATGTTCAGACTCATGGTGTCAAGGCGTAGTAGAAGAACAGATCACTGCAAATATCATCTCCATGGATAGGAAATGGATGGATGACTTCAAGTTTTGGACTTGAGACAGTTAAAGGGGTATAAGCAAGGTGATGGAAAGATGACAAAGTGGTACCACAGAGTATAAATCATACTGAAACATTATCAAAGTAGAGTCAGTTCTATAAAAGAGGAGCAGACCCTGCATTGGCACCGATGAATTGTGTTTAGTATGTAAGACACAGGTTACACCCTCCAGTTGTTTCAAACTGCTGCAGTAAAAACACAACCAAAATCAAACAGTCTTTTCCCATGCCTTTCATCCACAGTATCAATAAAAACCCAGATCATCAGGTTTGGAGTCCACACAAACAAACACAAACATACACAGTTTAAAGAGTTTTCATTATCCTGTCCACATCATGTCACATTTACAGTAATTGCAAAATATTGTTAAACCTAAAAGGTGTAGATCAAAAGCTACTCAAACCTTTGGTCCCCACTACCATGACCTCTGGTAATTAAGTCATTTTCCACACTCGTCTTATCTGTTCGAGGTCGCTGGGGGCTGGAGCCGTTCACCAGCTGTTAGACGCTTGACAAATTGCCAGCCTGCTGCAGAACTTCTGATTAATCCACGCTCCTTACTAACACTGATTTGTCAATTTATTGTTTTGAGCATGTTAGAATTGTTAGAATTTCTTTAAAGGATGCAAGTCCTCGTGCAAAACACACAATGTTTATTATGAGGGTTTTCCAACCAAAGATGGCCATCTTGAGTATTAACAGATTTGCATTTTTCTGAACATGAGCTATTGATATTTTCTTTGTTATAGTTTTTTTCTGCACTGACCTCCTCCACAAGATTTGGAGCACTGAGACCAGCTCTTCAGTGCCCACTCAAATGTGTCCAGCTCAGCAAGAAGAACATTGTTGTTGGTGATAAGTGGCAACAAATCCTCGTGTATTATGTATTTATATGTCAAGCTAATCTTGACCTCCTCTTCTTGTGGAATGACCTGAAATAAAATAGAAAAGAAAATAGTAAAAACCTGGAAGCGCAGAAATGAAAATTGTTAAAATAAAAGTAAAAACAAAAAGTGATGAACTTGCACAAGTCCTACTCACCAGAACCACAATCCCTTCATGCAGAGGACCACTTGTCTTCAATGTCTCCCGCGCACCATCAATGGTGTACTCCCACTGCAAACCATTTTCAATGAAGGTCTTTGATTCAGCGTCTTCACTTTTCGCATTCAGGATGAAGTTTCCAGTAACTTGGTTCTTCACAGCTGTCAGTGATGGAAAAAAGTCATTTTATGAATACGCAGTGGAAATGAATGCACTTTTCCACATGTTCCATAGCAAATCCGATGGCACAGTTTTCCATCCAAGAGCAAGCAAATTTTTTCTTTTTTTAGGGCTACGCATGAAGATTGACAGTATGGATGGAGAGTGTGAACGCTGTCACGGAAAATTTATTTATCACGTCTGAAGTAAAGCTGGGATTTGTGCTTCTATGGCTTGTTCTATACATCCATTTCACAACCACAGACTCAGTTCTTTACAACGGGAAGTCCTGATATTGACATGTAGGTAGACCCACCTCTGAGGTCCTACTCTAAGAAAATTTCAGTGTTTAATAGTTAAATTATAATTCAACCAGCTTCTTCTTTTGTTGTTGTTGTTTCTACTTTAGTGTCTCAGGTGTAAGAGCAGGTTGTCCAATGACCTGAAGATTGGCAGTTCAAATCCCACTCCTGCTCCAGTCAGCTGTGTGTCCTTGGTCAAGACACTTTATCCTCCTTGCCTGCAGTGTCGGTGTACGCTGCTTTGGATAAATTTGGTCTGCTAAATGACTCTACAGTACAGCAGATGGACAGAGAGCCAGACACATGCCACCGGAAACATAACCCCCATGCCTTGGCAGAGCTAATGAACCAATAGAGACAATCCTTTCACACCACTGATTCGCAAAGACATGCATTAATTTCTTTTGTGTCCAGTGTAAAGTCAGCCAAAGTGCTCTGCTCTAATTAGTGTGCAACATTAAGCTCTCACTTCAAGTCATTAGTATGAAATTGAAGCAAACAAAGAGCAAATTTTCTTTTCACATCACTGGACTGACAATAAGGGTGTGAGTCATCAGCTGTTTTAATTGCACTGAAATTGTACTGTTCAACACAGTGAATCTTGGGAGACAAATTGTGATTATTGTTGATACTGACAAAATGAGGTTTTAAATTCAGGATTTTTAATAGAAAATGAAAATACAGGAGAATTCATTTGTACTTGAATATTTATGGCACCCAGTCTGAGCTCATTAACAGACCAGAACATGCCCTTTTTTTCTCATTTTTTAAGTTTAGTATTCCTAACAAGCTCTGAGGTTTAACATGAAAACCTTACAGCTTGCTGCTCTAAGAAGAAAAAAAAGATGATTTTTTATATTTAAAAAAACAAGAACAAATACATTACATACATTATATGAAACTTAATCTGCATGATATTCTGCCTCTATTGCAAGTGTTTAATAACATGGGAAGAATGCAATCATAAGGTAGATGGAATCCATGCATCTGCTGCACTTTTTAGAAATGTGTTGGTTTTTTATGAAACTTTATTAATGCAATGATTTCATTGAGTACTTGCATATTAGCTTTGAGGAGTTATTCTTTTATTGGGCTGCATGTCTACCAGAAATGTAATTCCCGTTAAATTTATAGGACATGATAAACATTATAAAGATCAGTTCAAAGTTGTTTTTGATCTTACTAAGTTTCACAGATCACTCTCATCTTATTAATAAAGATAAATGATGGTACCACTGCTTTTTCTAGTTTCAACAATCAGCTGGGCGTTTCTATGTGGAGTACATCATCTCACTGTGCATGTGTGGGTTTTCTCTGGTTTCCTCCCACTGTCATAGAACATGTATTTTTGAGGCTGCATTGACTAAAGGCATTGCATGTACCATTTTCTACAAACAAGAACCTTAAATTAAAAAATATATATATATATTGACATGTTCTCACTATATTACCTTCAAAAATTGATTCTTCTATGCCATATATTTGAAAATTACTGTACAGATGATAATCCTTCATCTGGCATCTTCATGGCAACAAGTTATTTAATCCCAGTTGATGCCATGGGTAGCTTCTCATTTCTTTAACAACCATGTCAAAAGACACATTCTAATGTTTTTTTTGGAAAAGATGCTTGTCTGTTTAAAAATAGTCAAATCATTGGCATGCATCAAGCAGAGAAAACATCAAAGGCGATGCTTAAACTCCTATAATTGGGGTTAAGAACTGTCCAACTCATCTTTCGGGATGGCGGGGCATATTTGAATATTACAATGCAGGATTCATCAAGCTTTAATTATGAAAGTGTTGTTCATAGAGCATGATGTGTCGTTATTACACAAATTGGGACACTATAGAAGCTTATCATAAAAATGGCACTGCACATGCAGTAGTCAAAGCTAAAGGTAATCCAACCAAATATCAGTGTGTGATTGGTTTATTTTTGATGGCAATGTTTTCTTTTGGCCAGGCAGTGTATTGACATACTTTATCTCTCCAATTTCACAATTTCACGATTTAATTTCAGATATTCCAAAGACTCTTGAAAAAACAAGGTCAATAGGTTCCACAAAACAACAACTTTAAATCAGCTTTGGTGAATATAGCAGCCATTAAACAAAAACACTGAATCTTATAACAGGCAGTAAAAAGTGTAATGTAATGCTGTAACATCACGGTTAGTGTTTAAAAGTATGTATAGAACAAAAAGTTTCAAGAAATTTCACATAAACTTTGTCTGGAAATGGTAAAACTACTTAAGTACTTCACAAAGTCTGTTGCTAATGTAGCATTTCCATTTCAGCCTTTTAAAAAATAACTAAATAACTTCTAATATGATTACATTGTGTCCGAACACAGAGAATGAAACTTTAGCAAATTTTTGGAAGAGTGAAGACTTACTTTGATTATAGTAAAACTTTCAAAACAGATATGTTATGTAATCATTCTTGTGGTTTCAGAGAGGTTCAGTGTTCATTTCTAAAGCTTCTGGTGAAACATAAGAAAAGCCTAAATGACAACATTTAGTTAAGATGGCTGAACGTCAAAGTTTATAATGTAAGGTTCTTTGAGTAATGCTTTTCAAATTCAAAAGGGTCTACATCTGTTTTTTTTCAGTGCCCCTGAATTGGGAGACTCAGGCGAGTTAACATGTAATGACCCAATTGTATTAAATATTTCCACAAAAAGAAATAGGATGTGAGACGTACTCACCAATTATATGAGGTGAGGTCTCATTCTCTTCAATGACTATGTGGCGGGCTCCAATGGGGATGTCAAACATTTTCAGCATTCCTAAAAGACATAAAAGGCACCGCATGATTTAGCCAGAAGACTAAAACAGCGGGTACTTCCTAGAACACCCAATTATTTCTAAATTAATACAGAGACAAAGGGTTTTAGTTTAGTTATGAGCTGAAATTACGGCGCCAGCTCCAGCGCTGGGCTCTCTGTGTACATGACAGTTACCCGTTTTTTGGGGGGTCTTGGTGAGAGTCAGCTTCACGGTGCGACAATGGGAGTTGTCCCCCTCACACACTCCGCATTTGTCCTCTTGTTTGTAAGAGCCAACCTCCTTGTCGCAGCCAACGTGCTACAAGAGAGAACAGCAAAGGCAGTCAGTAAAATCTGAAAAAGCCTCTGACCTTTACACAGACTCAGATTACTTTCCAGGAACAATTACGGCATGAGTACACATAGTGTTCATCAAGTTTGGATGGCGATGGCTTGAAAATGCTTCCTCTTCAAAGAACGGGCAGATACAGAGCTCGTATGGTGACATCCACAAAAAAAAAAAATTACTTGTGGATATGCGTTACTAATGATTGGGCACTAAGTTGAGGCTAGGATATATAAATGCATGGAAAGATGATTAATATGTGAGAATGACATAGTTAATTATTTTGTGGCCACGAGTTATTATTATTTCTTACTGATGTCACCAGACAGGCTCTGTATGCAGACATAACAGGAATGTAGGCAAAACACTAAGCGCTTCTCCTGCAACAAAGTCTAAACTCAGTGTTCAAGGTGAAAAATGACATCACAGAAAAGCCGTGTACATTTTTGTGTTAGAAACAAGTGCAGGTGTGCGCAACTGTAAAGTGCAAGTATTTACAGTTTGCCAAAAGAACATTTTTTCTTATCAGAAAGGTTAAGGCAGTCTGGGAAAACAGCCTCTCCACACCTTGACTCCTTATCAGGTAATATTATGTCTGTATCGCACATCTCTCCATAATGTGCTACATAGACGTAAACATAAGTACTGTATAGAAATTCAGTGTTTCTGTAGTATAGCATGTTATGATTAACATTTTTGAGTATAATCTATAGCTTATATAGAGATGTTAAAATTGCATTCTGACATTTCATGACCTTTACATTATATCAATTAAACTCAAGATGACTATTTTGAAGCACAAGGTGTGTACTTTGCTTTTCATTGCATCTCACAAAAGAGAATAAAACAAGACAAGTTTGATACTTACATTGACAGGTACACAACCTTGTATGATCATAGTTAATTAAAAAACTATGTGGGCTTATGTTATTAAAAAAATCCCCAGTGCAGATATGCTGCATATGGATATTTGTTTGAATAAAGAGATGTCATATAGGCAAATAAGTCAAAAGTAGCTGCTGTTATTTAAAGAGCAATGAAGCAGATTGCAGATTTACTTTTTTCTTTAAGTCATAAATTTTTACTTATGGCTGTGTATTTTTTGGCTTAAAAGCAGCAAAGTTTGTTTCAGTGAGTAAAAATAAGTCTTTCAGACTCACCAGACACTCTCCTCGAGCACACACACTGAAGGGATCTGAATAGCTGCACCGCGTCCCATCATGCATCACCTGGTTCATGAACACTACCTCTCCTGTTTCTCTAGACTTGCAGCTCAGCTCACATTTACGGGCCTCTGAAAACACACAAACCAAAAAACTCACATGCACCTCAATCTGTCAAAATAGCTCCCGAGTCTGACTGAGACATCTGCAGGTCATGGAGTGTGCTGCTTCTGCAAGTATCATTTCTCCACATGTTGCTCTGGATAAAACATCCAAGCTCATTGCTGACTGAAAGGCACATTTTGGTCACAGTTTTACAGACTTACCATCTGGGTGCTCATACGGTAGCCAGGTGTGCTTGATGTTTTTGTGGTATTTGTTACTTCTCTGGATGCACTGCTGAGCACGGAAGTCCTCGTAAGGGCCAGCGCACTCCTCCGTGTTGCACATCTGGTAGTCAAAAGCAGAGCCAGGGCAGTCTCGGCCACCGTAGGCAGGCCTGAGCAATGACAAAAACACAGTGCCATTAAGAAACCTGGCATTAGAATATTCCCGAAAATCCAAAATGCTTATTTTTCTTGGTGTAACTCCAGTTATAAGTATACCTGATCATCCTCCCTCGCAACATTAAATGGAGAAAACAGAAATTTCCCAAAAACATTCAAACAATATACTAAATGAGAATGAAATGTCATTTAAATGTCAAATTGAAAAAAATTAAGTATCAAAAAGTCCTGACATTTCACTGGCATCTCCACTCATGTGTTAAGGTTACACTTAGTCAGTGCTAAGTGACCCACTCCACGGCAAACAACCCCAGTTTGCAAAACAGTTTCACTTCTTGATTCAAGAATTCTCTCCTCTTGCTGCCCGGTGCCGTCGTGCACGTGTATCATATTTAAAATTTCCCCAAAGATTTTCACCAAGGGGACTGTCAGGACTTTTCCAAAAGCATAGACTTGAGGTAGTCCAGATTTTTGGATTTTTGAGATGCTTCGGATCATTTTAAAACAGAAAAGCTCTTTCTCTTTCTCCTTATTGGAATCCATGCCTCCTTCTATGTGTGTTAGCCTCCTGTGTGATTAAAAAAAAGATTCTCAGCCTGCAGATTAGTCCAACTCTCCAACGCTTTCCAGGAGGTTGACGAAACCTTTGTATGTTTTTGCCAAAATTCAAAAAGCAACATGCATAAACATTTTCAGTCAATTTTCTATTTGCTATTTTCTTGCTTGGTCTGTTTTTCATAAATAACAGACCATTTTTAATCTTAATTGAAACATTTAATATATAGCTTTACACATTTGTAAAAAAAAAAAAAAAAAACTCATGTTAGGAATTTAGTCATCTAAGTTGGCACAAAAGATTTTCTGCACACAAAAAGGTTTTGACTTTGCTTAGCAGACAAAGCACAGTGTAAACAAGAAAACCAAGTTCTATTCAAGTGCCCCAGTGAGCTTTTATTGTGTGACAATGAAGCAGCACGTACACCATCGGCAAACTGAAACTGAAGCAGTTGAACATAATTACTGCTATCAGTTCAAATGCTGTTTTTTGTCACAATGACAACTCTAAATGTCTCATCTGACTGTCTACACTGTCTACACAATTTGCAACATATGGCTGTTTTGCAGTTAGTACCTTACTATTTTATGTGAATGGAAAAATAATGTAAGACATGCCCCAACAACCATTGCTGCTATGTCATACAAAGAAAGATTTTAAAGATTTTCAAAGGTGGAGCTGGCTCACACTGCAATCTTCTTTGAGTACAGTAATTCATCATGTCATAGGATTTGCATTTATAAAGTGAATACACAACCAGTTCAAACATTTTTGAGAATAGATGAGTCAAATGAAAGTGGGACAGCATTTAACGATGTCATTACAGTCTCCATTCAACTCCACTAACCCACACACAATGGGAAAAACTGATTCCTGAGATGGATCTGAGATGAGGAGTACAATGCTTTTATCAGCAAGCCAAGGTGTGCACAACAAGGTTAAATGCAGTGTATCCCAATCGTAAACATTGTGTAACAGCTGCATTTAGCTTTTGGCACAGAGCCACATGCCAGGGACTCTCATCAACAAAGTGGCCATTTCGGACATGCACTGTGGCTAATTCAGTAAAGAAACCCAAGAGGGCATTATTACAGGACGCGCAGAAGAAAAAAAGGCATGTCATATCTGCTTTGGCAAAATTTTTACTTTGATGTCTCTTTTACATGGTGTATTTTGTATAAAATAATCAATAAAAAGAAAAATAGGTATCAAATAAGCTATTCAATTCATTTCTAAATATGTTACTGCAAACCTAGGCTTGCCTCAAAAAGTCAAAGAAAGCATATTAAATGAGGCAAAGCTTTGAATTTAAACTTACTGCATCAATTAGTTATTTTACAAAGACGACGAGAAATGTTTTTATATATAAGGAGGGGTAGGAAAGTTCATTCACACATGTAGAGCTGTTCAACATTTCTAGGAATTTCTTCGAAAGTAATTAGAAAGCTGACTTCCTGCACTTTTCTTCAGGCTTCTGTACTTCAATGTTTATTGATGTTGAGGCAGCAACATATGAGCCAGCATCGCTATAATTAGCTCTGAGAGTCATTAATTGTCCGCTACAGCTCTGAGGTAAAAGACCGGAGCATTTGTTTGAATGCAAACGGTATAAAAGACAAAGCCTGCAACATTATGGCTTTTCAGAGCAATTCTGAAACAGGAAACAAAGAGAAAGTCTGCTCTGAATCAGAATTCTTTAAAGGGGTCTTAAAACTCTTTTAAAAGCTATTTCCCATTATTTTCAATTTAGCTACTGCAACAAATAAACAACAAACACTGTCGTATAAAAGCAAGCGGTGCACATTTCAAAACCTATTGTAGTAAGCTCGATCACATGGACAAGGTCTAAAACTAACCCCGTTACCGAGAGCTTCATTCACATGTTAACAGAATGTCATCATCTCTGGGATGAGCACTGATCATAAAACATATTCAGCCACTAAAACACTGACAATTCGTTTTCAGTACGTTCTCTTTAGGATCAGTTTTCCTGCGGCTACATCACTCACGGAGGGTTATTGCACTGTCTGCTACGGGAGCGAATTCCTCCCCCACATGTTCTAGAGCACGATCCAAACTTTGACCAGGATCCCCAGCTCCCATCATGACCCTGGGGCTCCTGGCTGGATCTCCAGATGCAATGGCCCTTGAAGCACCACTGAAAATAAGTGGAAAAGGAAGGAAAAAAAGGTCAAAATGTCTACTATTCTTAATAGAGCTCCACCTTTCAATTTCTGGTAGAAAAAAAAATCACTGTCATTTCTTACCTTTCCTGGTGAGCACTCCGTCCCATCTACCGGAGGACCTTTTTTGGTCTTACAGAAATACTGGTTGTCAGGGTGGCTGCACCACAGTTGCTTACAAGGGTCATAGGTTCGAAACTAAAAGATAAACAGTATGTTAAGCTTTAGATATTAATTTTGGGAAAATCATATATGAAAACAACCCTAACAGCCATCTGACCTCTAGGACATAAATCAAAAACTCAAATAAAGAGTTTAGGGGTTTTGCAGATGTGCAGGACTTACAGCTGTGCACATTTTATAACCGACACCAAAGTCAAAGCGGCACTGTTCATCCATTGAATAATTTATTCCAGGGAGCTCAGGAAGCTTGGGCCACTTATGTTCAAAAGGATCATCCAACAGGCAGTCATAAGAGCTGAAGATGAGAATAAAGCAGCCATAAGAATGACATAAGACGTGGGTTCTCTGAAAAACAGACTGGACGTTCTGAAAACGAAGACATCAATAAAACTGAGTTCCTTAACACAACAGCTGTGCCCCATCAGAGCCTTATGGGGATGCAATTTGGAGAAAATGATACAGAGTGGTAAAGGAGAAGCAGAACTTACTGGATGTATCTATTGAGCTCCTGTTTGCTGCAACGGGACCAGTGGTAACGGTGGAAAGCTGCTTGGACAAGAGGTGCCATGATGCTGCCCATACTGGTCTCATCGGCACAGCGATTCCCCTGGCCGTCGTGCTCCATACCCAACCTGAAGAGCAAAAAAACCCCTTCATTTCACAGGAGCACATGGAGGGTGAGCATGTCATCCTATTTTGCTTCCTATGGCTTGTTGCACGAGTTATCTATTCACTTCATCCATATATATTTGAAAAATTAATTACAATTACAAAAAGATAAAAAGAAATATTAAATACCTATTATTTAAAAATAATAAAGTACACCATTTCTTCTGTTATAAAAAAACTACACTGAGGAAAATTAAAGACAAAAATGAGTGATAGGTAGGTGTTTTTTAACCTGTTTTGTTGAATTCTTGTGTATACATTCTTGTGATGGCTATGGGGAAAAGTGGTAGATAACCATACTTGCTGTTCCTTTTTCATCCAAAGAATTGTTTTGATTTATTATGAAAATAAGGAAAAATTTGAAAATAAATAAAACACAGCATTATTTTAAAAGATAAAAAGAGCTCCTGCAACACAAAATGGAAAGAAATCAAGAATAAATGGCTGCGGGAAGAAGCTCAACATTTACAGGACTTTATGAATGACATAAATCTTCCTTTCTGTCAATTAATAATCACAAATTACTCCTTTGAAATTTGTCAAATGGCCGGACTGAAGCCAGTTTGAGCTACAATCACAGAATAATCAGAGAAAACACTTTAAAGCAAACTTTAGAGGACCGTGCAGGTGGTAATCACAGATTGATGCTAATGTTTCCTTGGTGACTGTTCTTTTCAAATGGTAATAAATCCATTGTTGTTTACCTCAATCACAAGTTATTCAAAATGTGAGATTATAATTACAAAAGGTGAACTCCAGGAAAACCTTTTAGACAGATGAAAAATGTATGAAACAAGACATGGGATGCCAAAAGCTTTCGACATACTGACAAGGCCTCGCTGATGTTAATGAATGCCTACAAATCTCTGACTTCTATTTTTTTTGTTGAAATTTTGAGGTATTCAAAATCATGCCACCTATTACAGCACAGAGTAGGTGGGTTTAGACCAAAAACCACAGCTTCGGCTGTTAAAAAGAGACGTATTAAGGAAAATGTAAAGGATTCTATTGATGTCAGCGTGCTACCAAAATGCTTTCAGCAGGGGGTTTGAAAATAACAACACTCAGGCACAAGCATGGTGCCTGAACACAAATTTCAAACAAAAATGTAATTTAAGTGTGTTAATTGTAACAGCATCAGGATATGCCTTATCATGCAAGACGAATAGTCTAGACCAAATCATATAAACAACCATTATAGGCCTCACACATGCACACACTATGGGGATGTTTTATCAGAGTTTATCAGTTGGAACAAGTTACCAGGTACTAATTATCTCCGCTTGCCATTTGATAAGTTGTATATATACGCTTTCCTACTGTGGCTGCAAAAACCTTTGCATGATGAAAAGAAGCTGTGGGTGTCAAGATGCAAACAATAAGCAGAGATGTTGTAACCCTCACAGAGGCAAGAAGATGAAATGTCTGAAATGCATCAATTATGTGAAACACGTTTGACATTACACCGTCTTTAATGTGCAGCTTGTTCTAAAAAATAGTTTCAAAAGTTTTTTAATACCTTTACACTGCTGAAGCAGTGTGGGTTTCCTTTTCTTGTGGCCAGCATAATCACAATAACGTATTTCTCCACCCAACCTCAGTCCTGTGTTGCTGATCCATTTCATTAGAACTTAAAGATTAACCCAGCAGACAAGAGGTGGACAATATGGCGAGGAGGTCACAAGTCTAATACAGTGCTTAAATCTCTGGAATGAGCTCACACCAGGTGAGGACTTCCAAGTTATTAATTTATTTGACCTGCACGTGTTTGGACTGAGAATACCAATGAATAACCATTGCAGGAGAGAAATGAAGACAGAAGCCGTTCGGTCAGGTTTGATTTTAACCGAGGGATGGTTGATGTGCGAAGCAGCTGATCAAAGAAATGAAACATGATGCTGCTCAAAAGTATCTGTAGCTGAACCTTTTGCTCAGTTTCATAAAAAGATCTTTTCAACACATATCTCAGGAAATGCCTATGCTTTCTGTGATGGTTCGCTCTGCTGAGCAAAAATCATGCCTCATATACTGTGGATGCCTTTGAAATTGAACAAGATCATTCAGATGAACAGCTGCGCAGATCGAGCTGCTTGCAGAGGCAATCATGATTAGAAGAAAGATCTGTCAGCAACTGACTGTTGCAATTAAACTCTGCAAGGTGCATTTGAAATCAAGGCCACGTTTCTGTGCATTGTAATCCATCCATCCATCTCACTCCATTGTGGAGCGAGAATATTTAAGTCTTAGGGGAATAATCATTTTTTCTCACTACTGACACCCTCAATATGCTAATCGAGAGGATGAAAATCCAAGAAAGCAGCACAACAATGTAAAGATATTCATCTGAACATTTGTACATATAAACATCTTACATTGACCTTAAATTTGAGCTTATAAATTATAGTTAATGGATGAATGAATCAATAACATAAAAAAACTTATTTTACAAAACATCTTTACGGTTGTATCATCAGTGGACATGTTTCACTTGATAAATAAGTACTAAGACATGTGACACATCTCTGATGTCTTCTGAATTTCAATAGCACAGTTCATTTTCTAATTTGTCAGGTCTGTGTTGAATGACTTTTTTTTTCTACCATTATCTCCTGGTCATAATCTGAATATGTTCTTGTGAGTTCACTTGCAGATATAACTTGATCCCTGATTTCAAGTTACCTTTAAATGAAAAGAGCCTAGGGTAAGGGATGCATTTTACTTCAAGCTTCATAACATTTTATTCACAAGATGCTGTCTTTTTAAGTGTAAGAGGGCATTGTTTGCTGCAGTTTAACCCATGAGAAGACAATGTAAAGAAAGCTAAAAAAGAATGTCCTAGACTGCTTTTGCTCACACAACTTAAATATTGCCAAGTCTTGTAAGATTTTGTTTTCATTTGCAGTTTATGTAATTGTCCTGAAGAGAGGTTTTATACTAAACAAAACCACAAGAATATTATAGATTTTCACAAAGCACAGCAGTAAGTTGCATCATTGCCTTACTACAGAAGAAGGTCCCTTCTGTGTAGAATTTGCATGTTCTCTCTGTGCATGCCTGGGTTTTCTCTGGGTATGCTGGCTTCCTTCCATTGTCCAAAAACATGCTTTCTGGTTCATCATTAATAACTTAATTTTATTTAGGAGTGTGAGCCTGAATGAATTTCTTTGTGTTGGCCTTGCGATGGACTGACAATCACTTCACCTCAGCTGCTGGGAAGGGCATCAGTCCCCCTTTAACCCTGCACTGGTTTAAGTGGGTCCAGACAGTGGATGGATAGATGTCATAAAGCAAGATCACAAGCTTTTTTTGTGTATAAATGGGCATTCATAGTATTTACTTTTTCTTTTTTGCATATGCCATCTCCAATTTGTTAAAGTTAGAGTTGTTAAAGTGTTAAAGTCCAGAATTGCTTATTTGTTGTTTTCACTAACTTTAAAAAGTTTCAAATTTTTCACTGACTTTATCATCTCAAATGCTTTTTGTTGTTGCTGTTGGTTTTGTGGTAGTGGCGCTCTGGTGTTTAATTTCTTGTCGTACTTTGCCTCTCGTTGTTGCGTTTTTTCCCACTGGCACCACAGCAGAACGCGTTGAATTGTCAATATATGACATGGAAATTATTTTGATGTCTTTAAGGTTCAAGATCTAGGTACCAACAGGAAGTGCACAGATATTGTTTCTCTTTTACTGTGGACAGATGAAAAAGTTGTGACTTCTGTTCTTTTGTGTGATGTGACAGTCAATCAGGTCAGTCCGGCTGCTTTTAGAATTTCTTCCCACAGCAGGAGGCTGGGCTCACAGATTTTACAGCACTTTACAGTAGTTAAGAGCTCCATCAAAGCATGAAATCGGCGTACCGGCAGTACCGAAGTTATAGATGTGTCCCTGGTTTATGACCAGGTACAGTATGAATGTGTAGCTCAGAGAGCACACAGGGTGAGTGCTAGTGTTTGCAAGACTAATCTTAAATGATTGATAATACAGCTTCACAAAAGTGGATGTACTTGACTAATGCGTATGGTATGTAGCTCAGTCAAAAGAAAAAGAGGGAGGGCCTACTGTAACTGCCTGTCTCTTACTTTATTTGAAGCCAAAAACAGGAATATGGATTTTTAGAAATATGGTTATTCTTATCTGGAACAAGAAGGAGCAAATGCCAGATTTAGCAAAGACTGCAGAGCAGCATTAAAGTTTGACTGTAGACTACAGCTTTAAAGGACCATAAAAAACTACCACCTCAACTGGATACTGTGAGACTCTGTTAGACGCTGCTGCTTTCATTATGTAGCTGTTACTCACACATGGCCGGTTTCATGAGCTACAACAAAGGCAGAGGAGAAGCCATCCTCATGGTTCAGGGTGCAGCTCCTCAGAGGGTGGCACATCCCTGTCACCGGTGCATAACCTGGGCAACAGAAAAGACCACACAGCCCGAAAAATCAAGAACCAGAATGCTGGTGAAGTTACTGATCACTTTAATGTCTTGAAAACTCTTGCAATCTAATGAAAAAAAAAATGTATTGGTCTATTTAATACTAAAAGTAAACATCTATATGATACTTTGTTTTATCATAAAAATAATGTATATTCAGAAAGTGACTTATTCCTTAATAAAGTTGAACTACAGATGTAAAATACGTCTAATGATTCACTAAACAGAAAAAGAAACTGCACTGTTTTCAGTAATGTGAGGTCATATACTAGAGGCTTTGCATCTGAATTTGAAATATTGTCATGTCTAATTGTAATGGGGGAAAATTTTAGAAAAAGTTTCAACAGGGTTGTGAAGTAACTTGAGGTTCTTATGTCACCTTTAAGGCATTGAGCATTTCCCTCATGCTTCATTTTAAAAAAAAAAGTAAAAAAAAAACCTGTAAGCAATTCAGAAGCCTGACGTTATCATTACCCAGCAGACACCCAACTGGCATGACATCATTTCATCAGAGCAACACAGCAACAAACTTATAAGCAAAGCACAATCATTAAACATTACTCGATCAAGAGGTGTGCAGCGATTCAGCTTAGCGGTTTTGGTTTGGTTCAGAAGCACGCTCGCTCCAGCCTTTGTTTTTAGCGGCTTTCAGATAATTTTTCATGCTTCCTGACCATCAGAAGACTTTTTTTTTGGCATGCAGGTAAAAAGCAGCAAATGCAGCAGGCAGACAGGTGGTAATAAAGAGTCGTTAAAGGCATGGATATGGGGTTATTTTGGTGGTGCTGGAAAAGCGAAATGTCTGCAGTAGGTTATTTCGGACACAGCAGACGTGACGTTCCTGTGTTTTAACAAGACTCCTTTTGCTCCAGATGACTGATGACTCTATAAATAAATGACAACGTAATGAGCATATTAATGCTGCAAATGGAATAGCAAACATAGAAGCAGCTTTGGAGCATTACGCTTTATCTGACATGCAGATAAAGGGAATTAAAGGGAATGCAAATTACATTCCCATGAAGAGACCAGCTGTGGAGCTTTACAAAATGAAGCGAAAAAAAAAAAAATAGGTGCAGCGGCAGCAGCAGTTATGGTTGAAAATGTGTTTTTCTACTGCTGATGGCAAGAGTGTGAGGTGAAGTGGTCTGTCATCTGGTTGATAAACTCAAACATTGAACATCTCGCCTGGGAAATTTTGAGTTACAAGGAGCGCCCTTGGAAACACTTGAAATAAGTTATCTCAGCATATTTGTAAGTAATCATCCCTCAGCGATTCTATTTGTGACAGTTTATTCATCCCTGTCTATTCCAACACCCCCCCCCTCCAAAGTGCCTCAAAAACTATAAGTGGATATAGAATCTGCCATGTTGCAGCTAAATGTTGACAAGACAGTGCAATGTCTTCACATGGCCCTGACACACAGCGAAGGGTTCCAGGCCAACAACGTGCAAGGTGCCATAGAAACTGGGCTTGTTATGATCACAACACAACTGCAGCTATGGAAACACCCGTGGGTGTGACAGGCAAACCAGGTAGCCTCAGGCTGTCCTCTAAACATGACATGTGTGCTTTAAACTTAAAGACTATACACAGGCCGATGCCAGATACTGAGCTCGGGGCTCAGAGAATCTGCGTTCATTCAGGACGCAGTTTCTGTGAAGGTTAGGCTGCTCACTTCAAATTTGCTTTTGAAGGGCTGAAAAGAAGAAGTACAAGGTGAGACAGACATGTATAGCATAAACACCTCCATACATTTTAACTTATTTTAAGATGCAGAATAACCTACTGATTATTTCAGCGGAAATTAAGAAAAAAACTAAATAAAGACAAGAAATAAAAACACAAACTAAACAATAAACTGTTTTTTTAACTACATGCCAAAAAAAAACTCCTATAAATCTCAATTGAAAATTTTCCAGGGTGGCATCAACGTCAAGTCAGCAAGGTTTTGGAAAGCTGTAATTATTTTCCTGTGAGGTTGCCGTTGGTAGATTGGGTCCGTGACCTCAGTTTGCAGCACCCTTCTCTAAAATTTCCATTGACCTTACCTGGGCAAGACTTGAAGCCAACCCCTTTGTGAATGGAAGCAGATATCAGCACTCAGTCTGCACAGTCCTCGATCGAGAAAAATACAGTACCTTGCATACCTGCGGGACCAAAATCTTGCCTTGTGAGGAAGATGGCGTGATCGTGGTATTCGGCGTGGTCGGGGTCGCGGCGCTGCTGCGTGTTGGCCCATCGGCACACCTGCTCCAGGCTGCGAGATGGGTTGCCACGCTCTATCAGGCTTATAGACTGCAGGAACAAAGAACAGCTATTTTACAAAGTGTGAACAAATCATGAGTCCTCTTCAGGTATCAGAAGACTCAGTGACTTTTCACCTTCACTTCAGATGTAACTTACAAGAAAGGAGAAGTCTGACAAAACAAAAAAACTGATTCTCATAACACCAACTGTCTGGCACATCGGAGAAAAATCCATATGTGCTCTATCAACTCTTTCAGCTTCTATCCACTGAAACATAAAAGTCAGACCAAAAGCAGTGTTAAGACATCGCTTCCACTCAAATATGTATTTTGAAACATAATATATGAAGCAGGAAAACTATTCGAATTATTGCTCAGTATTTATATTGCAGGGTTTTTTTTCTTTCCATTTTTCAAAAAGAGCTGATTATGTTTTAGGTCATGTTTGCGTAGAAGATTTGACAAACAAGTTGCAAAGAATGGCTCTGAGTTCAAATCTTGGTGACTCAGAGGAAACAGCTAGATGGAAAACAACACTGCATATATGAAAACACTCAGGGGAACTTTGAAAAACATACCTTTATCTTTATCTGTGGGTTTGAAATTCAACTTAAGTAATTGGTGCCATATAAACCAAGTCTTTCTGCTTTAGCATACAGCAAAAGTTATATGTAAAATGTTCAAACTCCAGGCAGCACAAGCCAGCTCTGTAGAATAAAAAGCTTTTGAGAACAAACAGATGTGCCAGCAGCACATGACTCACTTCTTTCCGTTTTATCACATACAAGGTGCATTTTATCACACCTCATTACAGCGTACCATGCAGTAAAAAGTCAACCAAAGGGGAACAGGTGAGTAAAAAGAAATCACTGTTGCAGTCATTCAATAAAGTTGCAAATACTGCATATGTTTTGCTATCATTCAGCAGTAAATAACTTGACACAGTATACAGGTCTGTTTGCTTTTCTTCCAAATGGCTCCTCAGTAATTAATTCCAAATAATTCTTTTTACTCTATGGTTATTGAGAGACTTTTCAACAAGCCCATAAATCAGCCCTTTTAGAAAGAAACTTTAGAGCATCACGCCTTAAAATGTGGTTTGAGACTTTGAGAAGTTCACTGAGGAGATAAAGATCACTCTTTTCTACAACTATAAAACTTTATATGGCAGCTGATTAGCTTTTGTAAGTAGAAAGACTGGCAACAAGATGGAAAGCTAACAAGCCAGTGTGACAGCAAAACTCTGAACTACACACCTTATATCTTGCATATTGTTGGAGTCATTTTCATTCAGTCTGAGATGTTTTCTGTCCATTTA
Organism: Craterocephalus eyresii; assembly: GCA_037177035.1. Lineage (NCBI taxonomy): Eukaryota > Metazoa > Chordata > Actinopteri > Atheriniformes > Atherinidae > Craterocephalus > Craterocephalus eyresii. Next base: position 8,455,771 of record JBBBVT010000023.1, on the reverse strand, counting down.
AAATAAAATACTGCATAAAATAATGGGCTGTGACAGTTGTGTACATAATTTACGAATTAACAGGAAGTAATAAAGAAAAAAGGACTCTTTTCAAACCTTTCAAGTCCCGCTTTTAATGTCTGTCTTAAAAACTGTTTTAGAACATAAAAAGATTTCCAAAACACTTTGAATCCTCTGTAAAATGTCCACCAAACAGTTAAGTGATCATTTCAATTTGTATTATTAATCAAAAACAAATTACAAGGAGAACATTTAGAAATAATGTCCTTGACAGACTTGATTGTTTCTTAAAGGATGTGTTCATATTCTGAGTTTGATGCCAGTAACACATCAAAAAGGTTTGCAGAAGGGCAACAATAGACATTATGGAACCAGACTCAGCTGGTGGGAAATCCTTCAAGTTGTGAATAAAAGGCTGAGTCTTTCAGAAGTAAAGACAGCCAGGGGTCCACAACTCTGTTTAAAACAGTTTGGATTGATCGTTGCATTTAGGGATTATTCATGTAAAATTACAGAAAATGGACTTTGGGGGGAATTCATTATTTATGGTATATTAAACAACAAGGCTGAATAGCAGAATTAAATTTCTGTGTATTGCATATGAATATTGCATTATGCTCCAAGGCAGCACTGGAATAAAAACAGGTTTAATTTTGTGGTCAAAATACTGTGTTGGACTAGAAACGTGTCTGAAAGGCAGATTGCTGCTGTGTTCCACATCACAAGTTCAAACACATGTAAACACGTTTTTTCTTTTCTATTTGCTTTTCATGCTTTCTGTTATATAATCACATTTCTTTTTTTTTTCAATTGTTGGCTTTTTTTTTTCTCTTCAATTATTCACACATTTCAATAAAAGGCCGTTAATGAGGAGGGGAACAAGCGATTTTATCTATTGGAGGTGGAATCAATAAGTAGAACTTCTTCTCACTCCTTTTCAAATATGTATGATTATATTTCAAATTGATTTATATCTTTATTTGTTTACACATAGGAAATAAAAACTACAAAAAACATGTAAACAATAAAAAAAAGATCCCTTTAGGCCTGGGATTATTCAAAATAGGCTAGGAGATATGGGAAATAACAACAGTACAAGACATCACTCACCTGCCGGTACCCGACCATTATCATGCGGACGAGGACGATGTTGATGTTGGTTCCCAAAGATTCATCGTGGTAGATTTCATCAACCTAAAAGACAAGAAACAACCTTGAAGATGAAGGGCAACCAATTTATCAGATGATCTGAGAGCATTTTAGGATATTGAGAAAAACACAAGACTGAATGTTACCACAAAGCATGCCACCATGTCTGTGGGAAGAAAAGTTCGCCGTTTCTACTCGAGTCACAAAAGCTAATCTTTGAAGCTTTTTATGAGAAGACAAATTATGTTTATAGTCCTCTGTGCTGGTGGGGCTTAAAAGTTTAAAGTTCTAGTTTGTAAGGGCAATTTGTTGGCAGCTTGACTCCATCACGCTTGTACCCACAACCTCTGCCAGGAACCTTGGTGTCATGCTGGACAGCCAGCTGTCCT
>JBBBVT010000023.1:8439423-8451376 GCA_037177035.1 Craterocephalus eyresii | reverse complement strand
GATAGATAGATAGATAGATAGATAGATAGATAGATAGATAGATAGATAGATAGATAGATAGATAGAAAGATAGATAGCTAGATAGACAGACAGACAGACAACAGTCCATAAATGGCAAACTGACTTTTTTTTTTTTTTTCTATAACACCAATAAGCATGCAATTTATCTTTCTCTGGGTTGAAATTATGTCTGTGCACAACAAAAACTCACTGGAGAGAAACTCTATCTTAACTTTGGTCCAAATTTGCTCTGGGACGCAGGGTTACACCCAAAGCATTTAAGCAAATATTCCATTCACAAAGACCTACTCAAGTCAAAAAATGCTGTAAAGAACCCTTGAGTAACCTGAAGTTCATCTAGATTTGTTACTCAAATTACTCAACTGGGCCTATAGTGACCTATATGCATGTGTTTATACTGTACCAGACACAAAGAGACTGTTGAAAAATGAGGCTAGCGTTGAAAAAAATGGTATCATAAAAGTTCCATTGTGGCATTAGTAAACATAAAGTATATTTTTCTCTTAGAGCATTCGGGTCCATGGATTCCGTTTCTACAAAAACTTCTGGTGCATCCAGCTGAAGGACAATCTAACCCCACATATACTGGGGTAATTACAAAGCCAGCAGGAGCACACAGCAGACTGAAATGGGACTCTTGTGGCTGAAAATGAGACTAGCAGCTGTGGGTTACAGGCGCTAGGTGTCCCTGGCTTGTGTACAGCGTCACATTGACATGGACAAAACCTGGTCCGTGGTCAAACAACACAGCCATTGTGTGGCAGGGACCTCAGCAGTCACCTTGGCTTTGCGCAGACAGGATGTTCAGTAATCAATCCCTCAGGGAGAGTTTCTCCAGGTGGTACTACACATTCTGCAGCCACGGAGCAGGGATTCAGAAGGATTTGAGCGGGCAGAGCTCTTTCAGACACAACAAGCCTGTGGCTTACCAGTGGAGCTAAAGGTTTTGACCCTCGTTTTCTTAAAACTGCACTTTTCTTTCTCAAAGTTGCATTTTTTTTCTTTTCTCCCCAAATTTTACCCCTGTATGATGGGGAATATGCGCGTACAGCTTAGGAGAACTAAAGTTAATTTGTTACCCACCTATAGCTCTGTCAATTTCAACTCCACAGACGTCTAAAAATCAGCTCCTCCTGCCAGTGATCTGAAATACTCTTAAGTGATCAGAGCGCATTAGACACTAAGGACTGAAAATTACAGTGTTCACTCTCAGAGCCACTTCACAGTCCAATCAAGGTCAGTAAAAGTCAGGCATTTCTCTCTGCTAAAGTCATCTGGGAACAGATTGTGAATATAATTTCCAAATTAAATAAACACGTCAGTCAATGTAAGAGTAGCTTGGCAGTGCAAGTGGACTTCTGTCACTATTCTCCATGACTGCCACGCATAGCTCCCAGTCAATTTTCTAATTGGTGTAGTGCAGCTAATCAGACTGCCATGCAGGGTCCAAATGGTAACTGTTACAGAGTGAAACCAGCTCCCTGTGAAAATCTGACTTGAGGGATTTGGGCCCAATAAGTAGATTATGGTGGTAGGAGCTGGTAGAACCCATAATTAATCAGCAAAGAGTTTCTTTTTTTTTTTTTTTTTTTTGCTGCTTTCTGTTTTGGCCCCTCTCTCATCCATAATCCATTAACAGCAAGAAGAAGTGTGGCAAGGCCTGATGTCAAACAGTACATTTAGGAAAATAGCCACATTGCCTTAACTGACCAACTACTGGGCTGCTGATATTGTTATGCAAAGGCGCATAATAATTTGCTGTATGTTTCTTATGAGGAACCACTTTTCTGACTAAAAAAAAGACACTTACAGACATATTTGGCTTAAAGAAGAAGATCCTTACATTTAACCAGTTATCCGTACTTAGAATACCAAATATTCCACAGTTGCAGCTTTATTCACTTCATGTTGAGAATTTGCATAATAAAGCAGCAGGTGGACAGAACCTGATGTGATATTCATTGAAGAATAGACTTACTATGTTCATCAGGGTGAGAACGTAATTCTGCACATGCTCCTTGCCGTGGAAGCGCACCACTGAGTCATCCACAGCCAGCAGCACCTCAATGTTGTAGTCATCTTTCTTTGCATGCCTCCTCTTGCGTTCAGATTCAGCCAGTTTATGTTCAACACGATCCAGAGCCGCTGGGAGATCTGCAATTCCGAAGTCTGCCACTGCAAGACACGGGCAGGAGGTAAACAAGTCAGTCAACAGATTGTGGCAATCTGCTGGGTGTAAATAACACCTCTTACATAAAAAAAATTCAATAATGTGATTTATGGTTGTATCAAATCTGGCATAAAACTATTTTTACTCGAAGGGAGAGTATATTGAATATTTTGGGATTGCTGCCAGGGCTGTGTGGACTCTATTTTCTCGGCTGCAAGCCCTTCAGTGAAAATTCTCCCATTAGACTCATAAACTGTTAGCCTGCAACAGGAGGTATCCTCTTTGCCACTTGTACAACCTCACAATACCATTCGCATGAATCCCAGCTGAGTCACACCATGTCAGAACAACATTCATCCATCTGCCACAGCTGGTTTTTGCATGAACTATATTTATGTACTGTGTCTTGTCTATCTATGAAGGTGTTTGAAACACTCACAGGAAGCCATAAACTGTGTGAATTTGGATTTTACAGATTCCGCCTGTGGCAATCAGTGTGAGATATAACTGTGCTTGAGAGATGAGATATAAGGTAATAAATTTTTAAAAAAGTGAGATGCTGTGAAGGATGTCTAAAACGTACTTACTTTAAACGGAAAACTGAAGTGCTGTCAGTTCAAACAAATGCAAGAGAAGCAATAAACAGAAAGCACTCAGACAGAACTTGTCAGTGAAAAACACAGTAATAGAAGCAGTTTTACTACTTGTAAGCTTATTTAGAATCACACACAATAAAAAACCTTGATAAGACATAAATAAATGTCTCGTTATGTTTCAACATTTCTTTTACATTTTTATAGACTTACATGTGACACGTTATTTCAAAAAGAAGTGATTCAAACATGTTTAATACAATCCCATGACTCTTTTGTGCTGATCTTGTATAGAAGAGAGTGACAATGCATTAGGTAGGGTAATGTACTCTCAGCAATAAGACAAAAACAAAGAACTAATTTGAGTAACAATATGAGATTAACCAAGAATCTTATTGATGATGCATTTGAAAAGCATATACATAAATAAATCCAATCCAATTCAATTCATTTCAACTTTATTTGTATAGCGGCAATTCATGACAATATCATCTCCCAAACACATGACAGCACATGTCCTCTAAAGATAAATAATCTAAACATCAGCTAATTTTGATGTTTTATTCTTCATTAAGGAATAAATGAAATCATTGTTTTCAAAGCTTCAAACATTTGTTAGACAAACAGACCAAAACCCATCAAGTATTAAGAAAAAAAACTCACTTTTATAATGTTCAAATTTAAATCAAATTTAAGCCTAAAACCTGTGCTTTTGTTTGTAATATAAATGTATCATTGGTTTCTTTTTTATTTAAATATGTCTGATCATATCTTAACATTTTAATTCAAGAAATAAAAAGTGTTCTAGCCACTGCTCTGTGATGGACTACTGACCTGTCCATTGTGCACCCTGCCTCTCTCCTAATAGCAGCTGTGACAGACACCGACACACCTGAACAGTACTAAGAGGGTAAACATTTTTCGGTAAAGTAAGAGTTTGAATAAAAGTTAAATTTACAGATTAATTAAGCTTACAATCACATATACAGACGGAATAGTTAAAAAGTTATTTTAGGCTGCTCATTTTCAATGTTCTTTTTTGTTAATCAGGACCGGCTGTTATTTATGTATTTATTTGTTATTTATGTATTCCAGACACTCAGTCGTCTTCAGTATTTCTTACCAGTTTCATCAGATTCATGTGGAATTCTTTTTAAGAAATCCAAAGTATTTTGATCAGACTTTCCGTTTCTTTGGGTCAGCAATTCATCACCTCTAATTTTTGCTGGAATAATATTCACTGGGACTTTCACTGCATTTTCTGTAACATTTCATCAGCTAGAACAACATTCTTATAAAAAAAAGCATGAATGTGTTTCCCTTGGCTAAAGCCAACCTGAATCCACTGCTTGTTTCTTGGTGGTCATTTAGCTGACACTTGTTGTGCTGACATTATCAGGTAAGTGCAAAGTTTCATGTCTACATGCTCAACTTACCACCGTGGGATGTGAGCTGGATATGAAAAGTCCACAGCACAAAATGATGTAGACTTCTTCTTATTTCATCTCTTTCTAGTCTTCTTTCCTTCAAAAAGTGGTTTCCCTCCTCTTATCAGCATTTTAATGACCACTAATCAGGTTGTTTCTATAACTATTTGTGGCCAGTTGATTGGAGCATGCATGCAGCATTGTGCACAGCATTAAACAGAAATAAAAACAGTTCAAAGAAAAAAGCTAAAATATTCAGTTGTCTTCATCCTTTCCTTTCTTGGATGAAATCATATGTATATGAGGCAGATGCAGCTTCCTGGTTTCTAAACTGAAGCAAACAAAAAGCAGCCTTCCATCAGCAGGATGCATCTTGTCTGATTGTGCCGAGTAAATTATGAGACTTTTCACTTTTTCTGCAGGAGCAGGGTAACATGTTTGCTTAAAAACCTGTGTTTCCATTTAGAAAAAAAAATAATAAATCAGTGTGTTTAGGCACCATGACTCAGGATGGGATTATATTGTGATTAGCAAGTCACTTGTCTCTGCACATGCTTTCGGTTGGGCTGGCATTAGTCAGAGTCATTCTGCTTACTCACACCATCCATGTTCAGAGGAGCAACATGAACATTTAAAAATGTAGAATCTAGAATCTAGAAGCACACCGGTAAATGAAATCTGGATAAATAGACCTAATACATACTGATTTGTTAGAATGTGATTATGACTACATATATGTATTCAACATACATGTATGAATCCACTATTAGGCTGATAAAAGCTGTAAAAATAGAAAGTGAACGCATCTTTTGAGACTAAATTAGTCTTTGAACATGTGAATGTGGGATTTGTTCATAAATGTCCCAAAGGATGTCAGAGCTCGTAGCTTAATAAAAAAATATGACCACTCATATCTAAAGCCATGGATAACAGGATATTAAGTGAAGCAGATGCTCATGCCATTCATTGTTGGAGGAGGAGAGTAAAGGAGAAGGAATTCATGATAGAGTTTGGCTTTTCTGACAGCAAAGGAAAAGTAACTCCCCTCTTTGGCTCCCGTGAGTCCCTGTTGTGCCACTGGAGCACAACATTCCCCATTTTACCAGCTGGTTTTGTGAACTGTGCCTCTGCATGCCTAATAAATGCACATAGTTATAGTGGCTTTGAAGTACTGGAGTTAAAGCAACAAAGGCTGCAGGGTAAAGTTTTGATATGTAACTGTAGCAATGAAAGTTCATAGTTTTCTGAGAGTCTCATGTATACTTTCAGTAAAAAAAGAAATGTCAGATTGGATAATGAAAGTGGTAGACTTTCAAAGCAAAACAATGAGCTGAAAGAATGTAAGATGCTTAACAGATCTCAGTGTAACTGCTTTGTGATTCTTAAATGTTTTTTTGGTTTGATAAAATCCATATGAAATCACAGATGAATATTCTGTTTGTAGTCGAAAATACTGTGGGATTATTTATTTTTTTACTCTGCTATGCAAGGGGGCTTGTCAAAGACTATTTTGACTGACAGCTGCTGACAGGCTGTCAGACTAACGTTACATTATAGGACAGAGGACACAATATAAACAAACTTGTGGCAATAAGTCATGTGCTGCAGCGGAGCAGCTAATCATCGGCCGCAGACTGATGTGCAGAGCCCCTTTTTCTCCCGTGAATATTTGCTTGGTCTTTTGTACCACAAGGTGGGGTGCAGGACTTGACATGTGTTCATGTTTGTAAGAATGTTTCAGAAGCCTTTAGCAGAGAGAGCCGTGTTTGCCTGTCTGTGGCCATCTGCTCTGCTGGTCTTTGAGCCACTGGGGAATGTTCTAGGAAAATGTTGGAACTTCTCAGATTTAAGCTTTAAATGTACAAGAAAAACAAGTGGATGTTCTGCAAAACGCATGGCAAATTTCTGAGAAAAAGTAACAGATTTACATAAAACATTGAGGAACCACTTTTTTCATTGTGCAAGGTTGAATCCAACTAATAGCATATCAGACAACTCAGCAAAGATATCTTATAAACCATCATATTTCTGTTGACAATTTCAGATGCTGTACTTTAATTTTTTTTAAAAAAATATCTGAACCACAGTATTTATATTATTTCATTGCTGGTAGTTAATTATTTTGTATTTAATACCTCCCGTGATGGCATTTGTCACTCCTGGCAGACAAAGATGCCTTGTACTCTTTTCTGTACCAGTAGTGCACACCGAAAACGCACACCGGGCTTTTTGTTTCCACTGAAGTCGGACTCGGCTCCTCGCCTACCTTCATTGTGGAAATCATCCCTCCGCTGGCCTGTCTCCCGCTTGATGGCTGATCTGCGGTAGACCACGTGCACTCTCCCCTTCACTTCCACATCCTGTTGGCCTTTCTCGAGGGGTTCAATGAAAAACTCCCCATTATCAGTGCGGATCAGGCCTGCCTGGAAAAAGAGGACTTTAAATTAGTTCACCATTTCTCCTTTTAAAGGAAGGTAATTTCACTGGAGCCAATAATTATAGTGTGCTCGATCAATCGGAAGATTCAGTCCAGTGTAGGACGTGTAGAATGACGCAGGTAGACGTAATTTAGGGCCCTTCAAGCCCTTCGGCAAGATTTATTGAGTCACAGTGATTTCACTCTGAAACAGAATACAGTGGTGTCTCAAGTTGTCCTTTTTCTTTTTTCTACATTATGTCTTTAAGAAAGAAATCTTTTCGTATTTTCTTTGTGAAGGCTTCACTTTTTCCCAGAACTTTACAGCCAAATTTTAAAACCAGTTGACCGGCACCAGAGTAAAATCAACATACATTTGGTAACACTTAATTATGGCTCTGAAAACATGGTCAAGTTTGGCTCGTCTGAGGAAGTTTTTCCTCAGCTGATTGTTAAGTGTCAGTAAAAATGGCAGGTGTGGAAGGAAGATGCTGTCCTCCGATTCAGTGGGAATGAAAACCTGCCATTTACTTTTGATTTGCACGGCTTAACTGAGTCTGGAAGTCTGGAAGTGTTGTGTTCCCATGGAGCGAAGTTTGCAAGGATCAACTTAAATGCGATAACTGTTTGCTTTTTATTTATTGATTTAAGATGACATGAACATGAGTTACACACAAAACTGCAGTCAGTTATAATAAAATAACTGAAAAAAATTAAACAAAAACCTGATCTGTGATGTAAGGAAATATGCAGATGGCAAATTAGTGTTCAGCTCAAGTTCACAGACTCCTGTCTCCTACTGAATGAAGCAACACTATGTATGTCTAAAGACCACTTGAAGGTCAAATCTCTGTCATTTTAGATCCATCACTATCTCATGTAAAAAAAAAAAAGTGGCAAAAACCTACTGTATCTATTTTAATCTTCAAAATATATCAGAAAAAACTGAGTAAGCCGCCAAGAATTTCATTCACTCTTTGATCTTTTACATACCACGTCCTGTCTGGTTAGCTGCTCACACATGCAAACTTAAAAGAAAAAAGCTATAAAAGAAAACACTATTTACTAATAAAAAAAACTCTGTCTTTTCTGCTATTCTGCGCAGGGTTCCTCATCTTCCAGAGCATAATTAACCTAAAAACAATCTGCTCCTTTGATGGAATTTGTGAAGTAAAATATGTGCAGCCAAATACTCCATAAAATGTTAGTAGTTTCAAGACAACGTGGCTTGAAGTTCATAACTAGATCGAGTATTGAAAACAACTGGGCTGCATGTTACTATGCTTGCAGACATTTTAATCCTCCTAAAAGCTCAAACACTGATGGTGCACCATCTGGATACAAGGACTGAAAAAAGGCTACTTATAGTTTTTCCATCCATGCCAAATCTGAGAGGCATAAATATGCAAGGATGGCATGGAGAGCTGTGTTTAGTAATGCAAAAATGGTTTTAATTGTGTTTTTATTAAAGAAAAAATGTTTAGTTGCGTCATCATTTATCTGAAGCTGAGACAAATACTGTTTGTTTATATCATCACTGGATAACTGAGACATTTAAATATCTTTATTTAAAAGAAAATTGCACTTAAGTTACATTCCTTTGCCTCTGGGCAATAGATCACGTGATGTGCAAGTTGTCATGTGATTTACCCTTTATATAACCATATTGATTACAGTTGACAGCAGTAGCCCCAGTGCCTACACAGGATGTTTTCAGGGACAGTATTGAGTCACATCTTGGCTGCGAGTGCTTCAAACCCAACACACAATCGCTTTTTTCACAGCAAATATCCACACATAGAGGGAAACAATCGATTTGACGAGTACAGTCATGCTTTTCGATGATGTTAGACAGCTGATTTGATTCAAAGTAATGTTGTGATACACATGGCACATATTTGCTTTACAAAAACAGCTGCTCATCTGTTGTTGGTTGGAGATTGCACACAATGGCTTTGTTGTAGCTTCACTATAATTTTAAGATGGACAATCTGGTGGATGACAGAGCTGACAAGATTTTAAATTCAGTCAAATAAGTGGCTGTATAATGAGAAGAAGACAGTAAGGAGGAAATTCATCCGACCACACATGAAAGTCCAACTTATGTCAGTTGCTCTGTGGTTAATTGTGTGACATTGCAATATAACTGCTGCAAATTCACAAATAATTTCATTTCTAAGCTCACCTGTGAACACTTTACCCCAGTAAGTGATAATTAAAGAAAACAACAACAACTAAGTAAGCACAAATTTTCAGATTTCTAAAGTGAAAACTGAGCCTAACGTTAATGACACAGCTCTAAGAAAAAGCCATGCTGGTGCATCTCCGTTGAAAAAAGATAGCAGATATTTAGTTAATGCATTTCCTTTCTGTGTCCAATTAAGTTCAATGGGGGAAAATTGTGCTGCGAGGTTACACTGCATTTATCTTGGCCTTTGCTGAGAAAAAAAGAAAAAAAACGAGTGCAGCCTATGATTATCTTCACGATGAAGGCACACCAACAGCATCTTGGCAAGAGTGTGTATGTTTACAGCTGCTGGATGAAATCTAAATACAGTGCAAAAAAGGGGGGGGAAAGACGAGGAGGAAAAAAAAACGCCTTCATCTTAAAGTCTTCAGCCCGCAGCAGCAATAAAAACCCCATGAACTTACGGGAGGACATGTGACAGCAGGGGCAAATAACAGTGAAAGAATCTCTCCAGCCTTTGACCAGGAAATGCCAAGTAAGACATGCTCTGAAACCTTCTCTGTGGTCTCTTATTTCAGCAGTGAGTGGAAAGTGAAGCTGTGCATATGAGGGTTTAGAGAAGCAGCATCTGGAAGGGCCTACGTAAGATCCAAATGCAAACATATGTTAACGCTACGGTATAGTCAAGGCTAGGCCAGGTCGTGTCAAACATTGGGGAGGGAAGTCTAATATTATAAAGTTTTAGAAGAAGATTTAAACTCTGATTTAGATCTCAGACCTTTATGTAAATATCATGAAAAACTTTCAAATAATTGTAAATCATGTACAGTATGCATGAGTCTAAGCGGAAGATCTCCGAGTGTTTAGTTAGGAAAGAGCAGAAAATGCAAAAACAAGTGTTCCTTTACTGTTTTATGGTAATAAGCTAAGAATTAGATTAATCAAAATTCTTCTGTAGCTCTTTGAAGCACAAAAAAGTTGTGCAAAATTCCCCCGAACATTGAAAGAAGTTCCTGTCAGTCCTTTCAGTCTATCATGCAGAAATGAGGAGTCACGTGATCCATAAGACAAACTCAATGAAGGTCGACAAGCCAAAGGTGGCATGATTTACAAATGCATTAGGTTCAGCCAGAGCACAACCATTCATCTAGCTCCTTATTTCCATTTTACAAATGAAACAGTTTTTCTCTAAAAGCACATACCACAAGTATATTAGGAGCAGCATGGGCGTTCAGGACTATCCAGTGACTCATCATCATGATTTTTAGAAAGAAAAAGTGCATTGTTTCTGAATGAACAGGTTTGACGTTCTTGTTCAGGGTGTCATAGAGTGAGATTATTTCTCTGGGACTGGCTTTTGTTTACCAGCACCTAATTATCTGAGTTGGCAAGTTGCACAGATGGCAGCTTAGAGGACACAAGTTTGACCCCCACTCGGGGCATATACTGTACCTTATTACTGTTGGCGCACACAGAAACATGAATAAATCATCTTTTAAAGTTACAGCCCCTCCGTTGGTTTTAGAAAACAGATATCTTAGAAATCACATTTCATATCCAATCAAACTACTTGGTATGGGTAAACTCCTCATCATCGTCACCACCCGTCACCAGACGGATCAAAGTTCTGTGAACTGTGAAGATAACATTATCTCAGCGCCTTGCGTGATACGGTGGCCCACTAGATTAGTCAAGGTGATGAGCATAGATCTCAGTGTTTGGTTTTTCTCTCTGATGCACACAGTGTCACTGACTCCTTAGCAAAATAAAAAGGCAAACACGGCTAACCCTTACGCTCACTGGTGCACCAAATTCCACACATCAGTAAGAGCAACTTTGAAGTTGAAAATTTACTGTATGTAATTCTATCTCTTTCTGCTCTGTAGGCGCCTTTGGAGTCTGTTGTTTGCTTTATGCATCCAAGAATCCAGAAAAAAGGACGATGACATCATGTCAAATAAAAATAAAAAAATCTTAGAACTTGAAAGACAGTGAGACACTTATTCGATAAATGAGCAACAAGTAATATTTTACCTGTGTTTCCCTGCAAAAAAGCTGTTTGGCCAGAACAAAGCACACCAGTGACTCAGCCAATAAAGTGAAAGAATAACAGTAAAAAGACTGGATGCTGTTCCAGAAAAAGGAAAACATGACAAAATAAATATTACTTCAGCCTTTTTCAGTATAAATACTGTCTCTCTTCATAGGTCTGAATAGAGATGACTGGTTTGATAAGCTCATTTCTTGTTTATTCAGGATTCTTTGTTTGCTTTAAAAGTACACGGAGCAGGCATGCCAATGCCACCCTTCACATATTCCATTGAAAATAAATCCATTTCAGTCCATGCTTGCTACACAGTTGGCATGAAAAAAGACATCTCACTGGCACCCATACACAAAGTTAAAAAGTGCTGCGGGCTTCCACCATGGTGGTCTTCTTACATCATCTACTGAGATAATCTGATAGAGACACCCTTTAAGGCACATGAAAGACAAACAGTCTATAACTGGAACAAGTACCTCAGGCTAAGGATGCAAGGAAATAAAAAGCCAGATTTCGTTCCGGACATTTAACCTGTAATTTTTGGTAGATTATTTAGAAACGTGTAATTTTGTTCCCAGCACGCTCTTTGTTAATCCATAAAAAAGATAAGAAATTCAAAAAGGTAAGTCACTGTCATGTGTGAATTCAAGGTATGTACTCAATGAACTTTAGACACAAGAGCCAAACTCCTATCTTTATCAAACAGAAGAGAAACTAAGACAATGTAATATCAACAAAATACTGGCAGTATACTGCATATCTGTTTTGCTGGACAAAACTATTTGTGGCAAAAACAGGAAGATCAATAATCATAGGAGTTAAATCATGGCTCTATGGTGCTGCAAAGTTACAGACTCAGAAATAATTATATGAGATAGGTTGTGGGAGGAGGGGATTATTCCTTGATTCCTTTTCATCAGCTCTCACATCTCACTGTGCTGAGCCACAAAGGGCATGCATAGCTGGTGATCAAGAAGATGACCAGAAATAGAAAATTGGGCATATAATTGCCAGCACTTATCTGCATGTATGCATGATAATAATTCAGCTAACAAGGAGGTCACTTAATTGAAGAAGATGTCTGCACTGCAAGG
>JBBBVT010000023.1:8406202-8429672 GCA_037177035.1 Craterocephalus eyresii | reverse complement strand
TTTGGGGAGAGAAAGGGGGGGGGTAGTTGGGGTGTGGGTGACGAAAGCTCCCTGGGAAAAAAATGGGGCGGGTTGGAGGGGTGGCCCAGTTTTGACCCCCCCCCCCCCCCCCCCCCCCACCTGCGCTCTCACTTTTCCCTTCTTCTTCCTCTTCTTCTTCTCCTTGTCGTCTTTCTTCCTCAAATAACTTTTAGTAAAGCAGCAGACCAAGTTAACGCACGCCTACGCTAAGGGGGGAAAAGAGTTGGAAGGGTTCAAATAAAGTGTGCAGAGACAGAGTGTCCCGATGATGAAACATCTGCCGTCCAGTCGTGCACATTTACGCACCGATGACTGGGTTGGGGAACGCAATGCTCAACTTATTGCCACCTCAACCAACAGTGGGAGCGCGTTCTCTACAGCCTACGAGACGACCTCCCATTAACACAAGCGCTTGTTTTTCTAACACATATAATTAGAAAAGAGAGGGGAAAAACAGGCACCTCCACCGCTGATGCTCAGTTATAATATGAGGGGAGGTATAGGGTGAAACCAGACGCCAGATGCAGGGTAATAACTCATATGCAGCATGTTTACATTAACCCACAAACACATGTTAGTGATAACGTGGCCATAAATCAAATCAAGGGACACATTCCTGCACCTATAGGACAACAAAAACCTAGAATGTACTGACAAAACATGCAGTGAACATGAAATAATAAACATATGATATATCTCAAATTGAGTCTAATCTAAAGAAAGACTCAAGGATTCTTTTTTTTTTTTTTTTTTTACAAAGTAAAGTAAGATTTATAGACACGTTCAAATTGTCCTGTCTTTTGCTCCTGCAATGCAACAAAATACTCCAGAAGTTGCAGCTGGCCTGTGAATGAAGAATAAACCTAAGAATAGAGAGAAAGCTGGAAATCTTTTTTATAGACCATGTGGATTAAGGGCAAGGGAGAATGCACTGCCTACATTAGTGATTTATGATTTCTTCTAATTACATGTCAGCTGATTATAATTCGGGTATCAAGAAAGTAAACTTTCAGTTCTGTGCTGTTTAATGACCTCATTCAGATTGAATCTCAAATTTCATAATCTGGGCTAATCCTGCAGATGTCACTGTGAGCATATGTTCCGTTTCCAGAAAGGGAACAAATCCAGCGCCATCTTCAAAAGCCTGGGATGTGTGAAAACTCCGCAGTAGGCTTCATCAGTGGAATGACAGCCTGTTAAAACTCCGGGTGATTTTTCAGACAAACAGGTTTATTTTTTTTCTTTTTGTTTTTTGGCCACACCTCTCACCCTTCTTGAGTCCAAACTTAGTCAGACATGACCACTGAGACTGAACTAACAACTCTGGAATCTTTCTCAAAGGGGGTTGGGCTGCCATGAGGCTTGACTTTCAGGTGCTTTTTGAGAAAGACGGCGTCTAGACTGGACATTCTTTTCCCTTCCCCAGTTCCTAGAATGTGTCTGGACCCCCGGATAAGAGCGTGCTGCCTATTATGCTCTCAATGTGGGGCTAATTAGCTCAAAGCTCCCAGGATGGTCAATGTAGAGCAGGTGTGGGTTCTGTTAAGTCATACCCCCGGGGCTGCACAGAAAGGATTGGATGATGATCCAGAGTTGTGCATTAATAAGCAGTGGAAACTAACCACAGCATTAAGAGATGGAAACCATTAACTCCCTTGTGAGAAGTTTTATGCCATTTTTCCATCCATACTATTTGGACTTTTTTTTCATGTCTTTCCAAAAGCCAGGAAGACATTCCACAATATAGCATAGTGTTCAATTAGAAGCTTGTTTTTTCCTTTCAGAAATGAATAGCTCCACTCACGGCCTGTGGTTAAGTCCACACACAAGAACAATTTTCTACTACAGAACACTCTGTCCTTCACAAGAAGAGTAAAAGCTAAACTTGAATATACTCTTCTCTCACACTGAGACCTGCTTTAAAGTTTTGCAATAATATCAATAAGAAAAAGATTTTAGAAATGTTCTTAACTGGCTTGTAAATGTTTCAAAATAGCAACTTTCCCCCCCTTTAGCACTCTATTAAGATTGGTTTCAAAGGTGCAAATACAGTTTAATTTATGAAGTTGCTGCTACAAAGAATCAAGCTCCTTTACTGTGTTTCCAAAGCGTGAAACTCTGGATGCCTCAGCGTGTGCTGTATTGGGGTTTAGCCATGCCAGCGTGCTGAGAAAATATGTGACTTTTCATCTCAGAGATGCAGGGAGATGCAAAGCAGCTGCTGGTCTGCTCTGCAGCTTGAGGGAAGGGGAGCGTCTGCAGTGTGCGGATGGAGGGAACTGAGCCACAAAGTTTCAGAATGTGTGCATGTCCTGAAACTCTGATTTGTCTTGTCTTGCAGTCTTTTCTGCATTTCCATCTCTGGCAGAATTTCAATGTGTCATTTTAATTCATGATGTCAGCATACACTTAATTTTCCCTGTTGGTGCTTTGATAAAAGCCTGGTTCAGGAAATATTTTAAATGGAATGATGAATTATATTGTTTTCCCATCTCCTTATCTGATGCTCCTGCAACAGGAAACCAACATTATTGAGAATTTTTTTTTTTTACATTACCTGACAAGAATATGTGAAATAGCTATATTAGTCTACATTTCAAAATGTAGTTGTTATTCAAGAAAGGCTCTAAAATGTGACTGATCCTTTTCTGCCAGCACACGCTGATATGGGGTGACTTCAGGGGCTTTCTGTTTGACATAGGATGTCACAAACCCTGCATGACGTGGAAGGATCAGTTGCCTACAGGGTTTTTATTCTCAGCATTACTTCTTGTCATATACCGTTATGTTGTTTTTGAAGATGCTTTTTAAAAGTGTAGTTTTCAACTCTGTTGTATTTTATCTTTGCACTTCTTTTCACTTATTTATTTCTTTTATTCTTTTTGCTGTTTTTTTATTTATAACAACAAAAGGGAATGGAATGATTGTAACAATAAAATGAAGGTAGAAATAATAGAAATAATCTAGCTGATGATGATTGTGTCTTCACTCAGAAATTCAGGAACAAGGCTGAAAAGGCAGATTTTAAGAGTGTAAAAGTGTAAGCAACAAGTAAATTATCTTCTAAGCTGCAGTTGTGTCATTGATAATGGTGGTGATAGTTGTGACTAAGCAAAAACTAGTTCAGAGACAGGAGGAGATGCTGAGACAGGTGGTAAGGCAGATGGAGAGACAGGATCACTGCGGGAGAGCTTTGGTTCTCTGATTTGCAACTTGAGTGACGCAATAGAAATTTAATCAAAGTCACCTTTGACCAAAGTTACCTGAACTTTATACAATATTATGTGGACTTAAAAAGACTCTTTTTGCAAAAAATAGTACAGTGTGCACAGTGTTACAATGGTTTATTACTGAGCTCGCAATTAGAAACCTTTGATGGGCATAGAGTGAATGATTGTGTTCATATTACATTACAAGGAGTCTAGTGGGTGTCAAACGACTTAAATGAACTATAAAGTACGTTTGCATGTCACATTAGTTTGTTACTTCCTTTAGTATGGCCATTGTTTGGCAAAGGATTCTTGTTGTTTTGCTGAGTTCATGGTGGGTGGGTGCATCTTAGGCAAACAAGATTTTATAGATTTAGGATGCTATGTCCTTAGATTTATAGATTTATAGCCATTGTATTCTCTTTTTAGAGCATAGATATGCAATCTAAACACCTTTCACTGTCATCTTACATCTCAAATAATCATCTCATCCCAGATACAAGGTTTATTCCAGAGAAAAATTCAGTAGAAAATAAACTTTTCTCTAAATCTGAAACTCTTGTCTTTCATTCTCTATTTATTCCTTATGTCTCTCTCACTAAATCATTAAGTCTATGCATCTACTTGTTAAGTTCAGTACAGATAGTTTTGCATAAAAACAGCCTTTGATTTAAATCTAAATCTTTTTTGGGAGAAGTTGCACGTTTACAGCTTGGGTCTTATTCGTTTCCTGTAGGCATGCTCAGTGTTTTTGGTTTCCATCATGCTTCATATTAAGTTTAAGTTTTTGGATCTTAATGTTCATAAATTAAACAAAAATGATAGAAGTATTTTTTTTCCAAACAATAAGTAAAAAGAGAAAAAAGAAAAAAGGATAATAGAAGTTCATCGTAAACAACAACCTTGAAAACAATGACAACTCATAATTACAATATTCAGACATTATCTTTAAATTATTGTGGTCCAAAAACGAGGAGTGGACAGAGGCAACAACTATTCAAGGCCAACACGTTATTAATTCCTTCATATTTCTAGATAAGGGTCTTTAAATGAATATTCAATGTATTGCACAAAAGTTAAGAGTTGCAGATAATATTTGCACCCAGACAGTAACAAGCAGTCCATGATGAAACATTTACAGTTTTGGTTGCCAGATTGAACCTACTTTAAGAGAAATGAAAGAGCTAGCATGTTAATGTGGCTTCAGTCCAGTCCAGGTTTAAATCAGAGCTTCCCAATAACAAAACTTTACTCTATCGAGTATGTTCCAAAAGATCAAATGGGGACAGAAATGAATATTTAAAAGCTAATTGTCAATTCAATCTTTAGTTTTACCTGCCAGCTGTGACTTTTCGTTGTCCTGCTCACTGGTGTGTATAATACCTAGCCTATCCAAGATTCTGTATTGTAGCCAGTAGTAAATTAAGGACTGTGTGTCTTTTTATTAGTGATTAAATCCCTTCGAAGGCCGATAGCACATTGAGTCTCGGACGTGTTTGCCTTGCCGCCTTTGTCCACACAAGAATAATCAAAGAGGATGGCGATGCACTTGTGCACCCCTCACACCAGCACCATGCCTCCTGTCTGGAGCAGCTCCCTCATCTGCAGCGGGAAGCTTTCCACATGAAGTTCATTACATCCCCTCACCTCTCAATGCTGCTCTTTGTCCGCTGTAATCTCTAGATCCCTCAGAACCACTAGCTTGAGTTTCACATTGGGGAGTATCTCAATGAGTTTGGAAGGGATTTCAAAGCCAAGGGGCCGCTATATCATCCAAGCATGGTCCTCATGTCCTGGGCTTATCTTGACCCAGAGTCAAGTTGGCCGCATACTGCAACTGAATAGCCCCTCTCCATATCCGCTTGTTGTTTCCACTGATTTGTCTCTGGTGAATCAACACAATGGTTTCAATGAATACATGTAGTAGACTTAGGTCTTGTATCATATATAAATTCATTCTTTGTATGACGTTATGATGTTGGAGAACAGTATAGCTTAAGTACACAATTATCTTTCCTTTGGCTTTCTCTTAGCATTTGAAACCACATGTAGATTTATTCAGTCTTTAACAAGCTGCTTTCTAACAAACTGATGAATGGGGGGGGGGGGGGGGAGACCTGAACCATGAAAAACTTCAATGTTTCGGTTCAATAAAAACTTGTATGTACACAGTACTGCTCATTATACTTTTCATATTTTAAAATCAGACCAAGACAACACGTCGGATAACGCATGCGTTATCTGCATGATTTTATTTACATGCCTTACATGTAAATAAAGCATGAACTTCTTAAATAATTCGTAAATTTCACTTGAAATGTAAACATATGTGTGTAAGTTAGTTCATTAAGTCAGATCAAATCAGAAGAAAATAAGTGTGACAGCTGTAAAGTAAGAATCGTGGTCGGGACCACTTGGTTTCCATTTACAATAATTCAGGATAGGCTGTGGTGTGTTAAAATCCCAACAACTTCCGCACTTCCAAAGATAAGCCTGCTATGCACTTACAAGAGGGGAAGTGATCTGAGATATCAGTCTTTCAAAGCAGGCCAGGGAAGCCAAGTGAGCTTTACTGATTTGCGGGCTGGTAGTTTTTAATCCTCACACAACCCTCCGGTTTTGAGAGCGATCATATATAGTTTTTTTTTTTCTCCTTTTAATTAAGACCTTACCTGTCCACATCAAAAGGCAACTCAGATTAGTCTTTTGATCTGCCTAAGCTCTTTATTACTGTGTATGGAATATGTTAAGATTTCAGCTCAACAAAGAATCATCTGTTTTGTGTAAATGTATGCTGCTCGATGCTCATAACCTGCCCCGCTCTCCGAGGTTGGCACTTACACAAGACAAAGAGGCAGCGCGGATATACGAGAGGGATCTTAGCGGTGCGTATCTGGAGCAAATGATGATGAAGAGATAAGTAGGAAAAAGAAAGGAAGCCGAGGAGAGAAGAGACAATCATTTGGCTCCTTCGCGGAATCGGAAACTTCAATGAAACAGCACAGTGGAGATTTCTGTGCAAAATATTTACAGTCAGTAAGCTTTTTAACACACCAAACTCCTGATGTAGATGGAGCCTTTTTATTCTTCTCCCTGTGAAAAAAAACAATAAAACTATACCAAAAGCAGACAGTTAAATCCATTATTTATTTTAGCCTCCAAATACGAAAGTAAATACAGTCAGTAAAATAACACAATGCCTCTATGAAAATTGCCTGTTTAAAAAAGAACAATGTTAGGCTAAGACATTCGGGTATTATTACAACCGCCCATATTTATTTGCTTGCATCATCAAAACACACACAAGGGTATACATCCGATCCTCTCCAACATCTCATTTACAGTGATTGTATCTTTTTGTTCACTTTAATCTGAATTACTTGATGTACAACAGACTTAAACAGAAAACTTGGAGGCTTTTTGTACAAAGTTTGTTGTTGTTTTTTTTCTATTCTGGCTTATTCTTCTGGTTTTAAGGCAGGATTCGAAGTTAAAGCACATCTGGAGTTACAAGCTATTTTGTAACTAAACACCAATAGCAAATTAAGGGACAACAAAATACTCAAATGACAAAAGTGCTTGGACTTAAAAGAATACTGTACAGTCAAAGTTAAAGATGTAGGCACATTTTAGAATAACTGGCATGTTTTCAGTAAAAACAAAAGGGCTTTTGTTTTCCTGAATGGGTGACAATGCTGCACTTATTGTTCTGATCTGTGTATCATGGAGCTCACGCTTATTTCCACTGATGTCACCAATATAAAAGTTACATAAGAAAGCATTTAACCCTCATTAACTGGTACCAGGTGTTTCTTAATTCTAAAGTTACACTGTTTCCAATCACACGTTTTACACTATGATGTATCATTTCAGCTCCAGTTGACAGACTGGAGCTGAGCTGATACAAAGGGAACTCCAGCAGTCTCTGTAGAGCACTGCTGGTCTCTGCTTGAGAACAAAAGATTGAGGCTACAATAGCTGTTTCTACCAGTACACAATCCTACGCTCTGAATGACTGCATCAGTGCTGCATTGTATGGATGTGTGGAGAGCAGAAGAACATATTTCTGGTTTCTCCAATTACATTTATGGAGATTTTTTCCTTCGTCGTCAATTATATACAATGTTAAACTGTTCCATGCTCTTAATAAAGGTGGACAGCAATTCAAATAAGAAGGTCAACTGGCCATGGGTAGTCAGTTGATGTCTTCTGGTAATAGATTTTTTTCACATGGTCATCTGCTACAAAAACGGTTCAGCACTTAAAATCAGGCCGTGCACCTCATGAGCACTGGGTGCTGCCCATGGGAAGGCTTCTGAAATCTGGCCAATCAGAAAAAAAGTTTTTTTTAGAGATAGGGCTCCTTAAGGGACAGGAGTTTAAATAATACCATAAGTAAATTAAAAAAATGTCTTTTACTGTTAATCTTCTTTAGGAGAGTCCAGCAGAAATACAAGAACCCTTCTCTATTGAGGTGATATTACCATTTGAAGAACGTTAAAACTGCAGTAAAAATACAAGCAACACAAATCTGAAATACAATGAGAAATCTAACGTCAAAAGTCCTGAAATGTCAGTACCTGCATGTAACTGAAAAAAGAAACAGGTACAACATAAGGACACAGAACTGCATTATGCCTAAAGGAAACAAGATCAGAATACTTTTGCATTCTTTTGCAACATTCCTCCCAAAATCATCCGCTCTCACACGGTTTCGAAACCTCAAGGACGCATCGGTACTTAAATAACAGCCTTAATATTTACACAGGGACTCTTCTAAAGAAAAGCACAAGCACTTATAATAGCTGTGTTGAGTGGAAAAGGTCAGCACTCGAGAAAAACATCAGGTCACACAACAGCAAACAGTTGTGACACACAACCAAAATTGTTGGCTGACAGAAAGGAATTTGTCTCTCTCCTTCACAGCGACGTTTAACAGCGACGTATATTTGAAAGACAAGATTTAAAATGCGGGCACAAGTAAAGGCTGATTAAAAAGGGGGATTAGTACAAGGAAATTCTGTCTATCATTGATTTAAAAAAAGCACAAAGAAGAGAAAAAAACTAATACATAAGCAGAATCTTAAAAGATGTGACATTAAAACAAATTGTTAACACCAGCGAGTAAAAAAAACAACAACAAGAAAAACAATTATGACTAATACAGAGACAGCTTGTGAAGGCTTATCGACGTGACTGTAAATGTCTCTTTTTCTGAAAAGCACAGTACTGTTTTGGAGCAATCACAGCGATTCTCTCTCAGATGAACTCCCCTCGGAAAGGAAGTGACTGAATGTTTCGCTGTTGCCAGCGGTAGCGCAGCCTGGCCAGCGGCGTGTCCCTCAGGTCTTCAAACTCAGAGAAGCCCAGCTGGTTGAGGATGTCATAAACCCCGGCTCTGGCAGCCACCTACCACAGAAACACACACACAATTCTAATGAAAAGGCACCACAGACACAAAGTCCTTCATATATTTTTTTCTACATGATGACCGCACAGTGTGACCGGCACTTATTCAGAGCTAAAACATGTTATCTGTTGGTCTCCTGCGTGTGCAGCTGTTACAGTGGAACAATAGGCATTGGCTGCGGGTTTGGAAATGTCAGGATGTGGTAGAAAACGAATTGAGATCCTCTATCGAGTAAACATTCCTATCACCTTTCAAAATCCTAAAAATATGCATTATTAACCTCATGCTTTCTCGGTTATGGTAACTAAAGCTAAGACATTTGCATAATAAACTGCTGACATGGGGTAAAAAACCCATAAATGTAAATGGGCAGGAGGAGCTGCATGATGGGAAACATAGCTGCTGCTGTTGCCAGTTTCAGAAATGACATCATTACTTTTTGTTGATACTATTTATATTCTGGTAGCCCTTGACCCCACAGCTTGTTGAGATGGAGGTAAGTTTAAGCTTTTTCTGATACCAACAGTATAAAACAACTCTCTTTCATTGCATTTTCTTACTGTTTGGTTTACAGGAACCAGTGACGGATACTTTCACACTACTACACACACCAATCTAATCTTTTATTTTACTGGATACAGTATGTAAGTTGACAGTGAAGATGATAAATGTTATATTTTCTGCTGAAATCCGTTTGTATCATTTGTATCATGCCCGTTTTAGCTTGTTCTGTTTCCATTTCATTCATTTTATTAGTATATTCTTAGTTTTTATTGTTTCTTTTTAATTTACTTTTGAATGTTTATTTGGCAACTTTTAATATTTTACATACAGTAAAGCACTTTGAGTTGTCTAGAACATGAATTGTGCCGAAAACAAATAACCCGGGACCTGATAAAGAGGGAATTTGTGCACGTTCACATTGCAGAGTAATGATCTGTGGAGTGGACAGAACAAGACCGGCTCCTCTTGTCATATGTTGGCGTGTGTGAGTAGGAACTGAGGCCTTGCAGCTGATCTCACCTTTGCCTGGTGTTTGTGGATGGGATAAATGAATATTTAAAAAAAAAAAAAAAGTCTCATTACATTTTGTAGTAAAAGCGCTGATTTTTAGTGGACTGGATGTACCAGCTACCTCACTGTTATAACTTGGGTGAAGTCATGGAAGAACATTGGAGCAGTGCCGTGGAAACACTCTTCCATTTATCTGTCTCTAAATTTTTAATGAATGAATTTCCTTGGAGAAGTTTTGAGAGTTTCGCGTTAGTGTCAAGCTACAGGTCACGCTGAGTTATGGTCTGCTGTGTATGAAACACCACACCATTCATGGGGAACACCATGCATAACCAGCAACATCTGGACATGAAAGCAAACAATACGACTGAATCCAAACAAAGCTGGCAAACACAAAAGAAAAAAAGGAAAATTCCAGCTTGCCCAGTGAACTTTGTTGGAGATTCTTTTCATGAAGCATAATAGAGACTAAGCAAATCAAATCCTTGCATATTTTAAGTTTGGAATCAGAGTAGAACTGAAAGAAGCTAGAGACATTTGGTCTGGGTTACGTGGCCAAGACCGCTGCCAGTTTAACCCCTCCCTCCTCTCAGGCAGACACAAAGCCTGCAGATTTTGGACTGGGGACGAATATACGAGAGGAAAGGTTTAAACATGGGGTTAATACAAGCACACTTCATGTTTGCACACTTTTCACACTAAACAGAAGTGGAAAAATATGATTTCTGGTTTGTATTCTTTGGGTTGTGATGAAGTGCTGAAATTACTGTTCAAGAGGCTTTTACAAATGAACTGTCAGGTGAAATGCTGGGGAAGAAATAGTAGACAGATATTCCTTTCACCAACAATGATCATAGCTTAACTGGCCAACATTGAGCTGAAATAAACACAGGCACCGTGGAGTGTTGTCTGGATTATTATTCATTTGCTGACAAGGCAGTCTTACATGGGATACCAAATATCTTACTTTAAAAAACGGCTCAAAATCTTTACTTCTTTCAATGACTTGAATGAATAAAAGTTTATTCCTAGGAAGCTCGATTTAGCTTTCTGATGGGAACAAATGACTTTGTGCGGCAGAACCATTAGTCTGTCTATGTGACTCTTTGGAGACACTCTGGATTTGCACTATTAACTTGGGCAACCTGACTCATCCACTCCACAGCCGGCTGTCTAAATAAGGGATGTGTGAAAAATCGGAAAGAGTGAAAATACGTGCTGGAGAGGCCTGGAAAAGGATGTTGGGGTGCTCGGACAGAGAGTGATTACATGCAGTCTCTCTGGAATCGGAGCTTAGGGTGTTCACACTTGACATTCTCCTCAACCAATGTTGAAAAGAACCCTCACCAGGAAAAAAAAGGGGGGAAAAGAGATTAATCTCTTCGTATCTGATGTCAGATAAGTTCTCCTGTGAAGTTTGCTCTTTCGCAGCAGATGCCAGGGCCTGCCAGGTTCGATTGACAGCATTTACAACAGAAAGGATTTCACCAGCAACACTTAGACAAGGCCAAGGCTCACATGTTTAATATTCCAGGATTACTTTTTTTATTACCGTCCTTTCTAAAAAAGGCAAAAGAGCCGAAAGCTCCTCAAATTTCCAATCATCGTTAGATAGGGAGGCCTGTAAGGAGCATGGAAAACCTTCAGCTTTGGTGTGCATGATCATTATTCTGTTGTAAAAACCTCTCTTTTTACCTTCAGGTTTTTCAAAATTTGTTTGAGTAAGTTTCTGGAATTAATCATCCTCTACTCTACCTCCTGGCCAAAGCATGGCCACCAACTATGTGATATTCAGTTAGAGAACGGTGCTTTTAATGAAAGCCTGCAAACAGGACATGCTTTGCTCTCTGCAGCCATAAAGTTCAACTTTAAACTCATCAGTCTGCAGCACTGGTTTCCAAAATGCATCAGTTCACATTCAAAATGCACAAACTTTGCCTGATGAAGCCATAGTCAGGATAATTAAAAGGTATGAGAAAGTTGGTGGCTAATCAAAGTATAATTGTGGCTAATCAAAAAAAAGAAAAAAAAGTTTATTTCCCTGGGGCTCCCCCCCATTTTAATTACCCCTGAATGTGTGGGACAATGAAACAATGCCTGAAAATATGTGATAAAACGTTTTTGTTGTTTTCTTAAAGGAAAAATAATTGGGATCAAAGTTTACCTCTGTGTCACATGTAAAACTATATTTTGATTCAAAACTGTACAAATGAATTGATTTGATCAAATCTTTTAATCTCTCACAGATTCCTTGAGTGTTGAAATTAACTGAAGGCAAATCTGGTGCGTATGGAAAACAAACACTAATCTGTACATCTGCATAGTGTAAAGCAGAGTAAAAAATATATACATAAAAACCAATCCTGTGTGTGTGTGTGTGGGGGGGGGGGGGTAATCATAGCATTATGCTCACCTTGATGTGCATGTGTTTGTAAAACGGCCTTGAAGGTTTTGCCTTGTGGTAAACAATCTTTCTGGATGACGGTAAGCAGAGCTGTTGGAAAGATGGCTTTCATGCTGCACGGAAGAGATCACAAACGCCAATACTCATGACGTGGCTGGAGCAGTGGCGGTGTGTTAGGGGGAAGGGGGGGAGTAGTGAGGCAGCAAGGAGGCACTAGTCTTTCCCACAGTCGGCTATCTCAAAGGCTGCACATACCATGCTGGTACAAGGGGACAGGGAGGCCTCTGTGCCACACATCAAAACAGCTGGAGTGACTGATAGGGTACCTCTACTGCAGGCATCTGTGGTATGCACTGTACACAAGTCCTGCCATTGTGTAAAGGCCAATCCAAACATGGATTTCAATTCTAATAACTCGTCTGATGTTTCTTCTCTGATCTCACAATAAGCCCTAATAATGTTCCGCGCAATGTTTTTTCCAATGTGCACACAGTTTGCCAGTGAGTGCCAATTACTCCAAGCACTTCGTGAATGTATATGCGCTGGCATGTTAAAAGGGAAGCAAGTGATCAGTCCTGTTCATATCTTTCAGTGAATATTTCATAAAACACATGCCAACTCCACAGAATCTATAGAAATCAAACTGGTCCACACACAAACAGGTTCACACAGCCAATGCAGGACGCAGGACAGACTGTACCTCTCCGAGCTGACATGTTGTGTAACCATGGCTTTAAAAGCATGACCAGCGGTGGAGATGACCCCCCATCAGCAGCCTACGGCGCTGTGGTTTGTCATTACCGATCCTGCTACGGTCACTGGTGATAGGGTAGTGATTGTGCCCCAAGGTTGGATGAGTCCAAATGGTTCGGCCGCTGCCAGATTAGGCAGCAACTGGGCCGCTGCAGACAACACAGCACAGCGTGGGATGTGGTAGCGGGGATCAGATGTGTAAATGTTCTTCTAAGGAATGACAAGGCACAAAAAAAACAAAAAAAAAAAAAAAAAGAAGGTACTTAAATCTATATTCATTTTATCAACTCATTAGGGATGTTCACTGCTCATTAATCGAAACAGCACACCGTGGTAAAGTCAACCAACGTTTGGAAGCAGGGGGGCAGATGGGATGTTTGAACAGAAGGGACCACATTGTCAACCCATGATTGCAGCTCAATAAGAAATCTTTGAGTAATTTGGCCCTTAAGAAGTGCTCAAGAAGTGATTCTTGTGGTATTCTATGGGACAATGTGTTGCACTGAAAAGGCGTCATAGAACTGTTATTTGAAATCAATGGAACAACAACAATGAAGATCAATTGTTAAACAAAGGCCTCCCTGATCAATACTAGCCACACATGATGACACTGTTATCTGTCTGGAATTCCAGTTACCCTCCAAAACATCATGCCTTATCCAAAACATATTTATTCAGACCTTTGCGTACAATAACAAATTTCCATAAATAATAAAAACAACACAATATGACATAAATAACACAACAACAAATAACTTATGAGTCATTGTGAAGACAGTGGATCCATTTGATTGGATACAGCTTTGTTAGAGCAGGAAACGACAAAAACCTGCAGGATAGGGGCTCTCGAGGAGCTGAGTTTGATGCTACTGGTCTACAAGCAGATCCAAAGGACCCAAAAACATCGCTTCTGCATTCACCACCACGTACATCATGCTGGGCAGTTGCTCTGAACCATTGGAGCAGAAGCAGCACATGAAGCAAGTGCTTGCGAGAATCAGCCTCCAAAACAGCCACTAACAGTCGTCTGTGCGACAAAAGTCCAGCCAGTACTACGGCAGTCTCTCCGTCACGTCTGCTTCTCTGCTAAAAGCGAGCCTCGGGGCGCATTAAAGATTTCACACTCACACTGACACACAGATGTCTTACGCTGACAGATTTTCTAGAGCTAAATCCAGCTCACCCCACTCCTCAAACTATTTTCAGTATGAGGAGCAGTGTGTTAATTTGGAAATTATTAACAAAAAACACTGCTAAGTTGTGGTTAACTTGTTAGTGAAACTGAATCATTCTAGTGTTATGACAAAAACACATGGATATTGCTTGAATATTTTGGTCTTAAATAAGCCTACTTGTTAAAAAATAAATCAGTTATTTCCAAATTTAAAAAAAAAATCTGAAGTAAGTAAATTGGTACCATTAGGGACTGGAACTGATTCCTGATTCCTAGGTAACAGAAATGTGAAAAGTACCCATCCCTAAGGTTGTAAGAGTATGGTGAGCTAATAATGCCATATGAGGTCATGAAAAGGATAAGTTAAAAACTATCATCTCTGAGCAGAAAGTTTAAACATCTGCCCACCTGGACCGACTGTGTGGCCAAATTGTTTGGGTGAAGACTTTTGGGGCAATTATGACGACAAATGTCAGCCACTCACAGACGTTGGATATAATTCATGAGGTGGCTTAGTTCATAGCACAAGCAAGTTTTCAGAAACATCTGTCACCGGGGAGAAAGTTAAGTTCAGGCACATTCACATGTCAGCTAGTGCTGGATATCACAAGTATGATCATGTCATCAGTGACAGCATGTGACAAGGACGTGGCCCCTTATCTCACGCTAGTTAGTAATTAATAATATATCAAAAGAGCATTCACCAAAGTAAAACCCACTGAATAGTGTTCAGCTACCACATACTCCAGAAAGGCTTTTTCAGAGTAAAATTAAGAATTAATTCAGAGAACGGAGTATTAATCTATGAATGAAATAATGCTATGGAAAGATTAAATTTCTTTGTGAGCTTCAGAAAGAAGACGTTTGACCCCCTTCATTTACCCGACCTTCATTAGTTTGCAGTACGAGACATTTCAGGATGAAAACATGGTTTGAAGACAAATGTGCAGCTGAATTATTTTCTAAATACTGCAAATACTTAAAATAAGATCATCATTCAACCTGTTGCACATCAGAAAGAAACTAATTAGATGTACTGAGGTGGCATCTAAATGTCTAAGTGATGAATGGCTGTGATACAAAACCCTGGTCGTTTCCCTAATGAGTTTCCAAATGGCATAAAAGGAGAGAAGAGTTACGAGTTAATTGTTACAGTCTTGATCAAATAGGATCCCAGGTGTTGTTTCAGTCACTAAATTAAAACACAAATCCCAATCAAAGTAAAAATGTATTAAGAAATTGTTGTTGTAATAATGCAGAACAGAATGAACTGCATCAGAAAAAAGCCACTTGATAATAAAACTCAATCAAATTAGATTAAACTGTGACTGTATAAATTATACTAAAACATTTAGTGAGTTTTTATTAAAAACTGAAGCCCAATGGGGCTTTTCAGCAGTTCTAACAGTACATGGAAAATCTGCTGAAAGGGGTTGACTCATTATCTAGAAAGCAGGGCAAAAACAATTTAGAGAAGTGGATAAAGATGTTTACATCTTCAAAGCAGTTTATGGGGAAGAGACAAGTATGCAGCCTGTATACAGCCTGCATTCACGTCAGGAGACTAAATACTAGGTACACAAGAAAAACAAGTTTGCAGGAATAGTTAAAGTGAGAATAACTTGTTTGTTAAAGGCTCAGTCTGTCATTTGGTGTTTTGTCAGTATTAAGACAACAAAACTAACGTATCAAATGATTATGTAAGTACGACAATTTTACAAATGTTTTTTCTTTTCAAATATCAGAGAGATACATTTTGTAATTTGCTTTGTGACCATGTTCTTTTTTCCTATATTTCATATCAAATTAGACCAGTAACTACAAAAGGCAGAAATAACAGGCAACATAATTTGTTACCTTTAAGATTTGAGAGATTGTTTTATCTGATAATAAAGTGATTTCTAATTTCTCTGTATTTTCTGTTGCCAGTTTAACAGCTGAATATCTGCTCCCCTTGAACACATGCCTGTATTTTCTCATGGCATAACTGGGCAATTAGAGTCACCCTGATGCACCACATATATTTGCTATTCATAACAGGAAGAATGACTGCATATTTTTCTGACAATTGTTTTCACAGCAATTGTTCCAGATCATTTTGGAATTCAGCATTTTTTTCTTTGAGTTTAATCCACCTCAAGAAGAACAAAGAAGACAGAGAATTTCAGTGATTTTTAACATTCCATGGCCTCTTGGATGTTTCTCCCCTCCAGACCATGCCTGCCCTATTAAGAAATGAAAATGAATTTGAAGCAGCAGCCTGAACGTGACCAGATTTTAGAAGAAGCGCATGTCAACACAAAATTTTACCGTCTTTACTAGTGACCAAATACGATTAGTTTTTAAACTGATGCTTGCTGTGTGGTAGGAATGTGCCACGTTAATTTAAAAGTACAGAATAAGCAAATTTTTTATAACTTCTGGTCATCTGATCTTTATCATTTTGGGTCAGAGGTTTTAATTGCAGTGTGCACATGTGCAAGCTGGGTACCACTTCCCGACAACTCATTTGTTTGGTATGCACATAAACTCTCAACTTCACTGTAGGGGCACAGCTGGTCAAGCGATTAATTTACCCACAAAAACACAGAGTCGAGACATCATGAAGTTCAGGGTGCAAAGCGGGCCTTAACAGAACCACAACAGGTTGGTAAGTGCTTGGAGGAAACCCAAAGAAAAGAAGTGATGGATGCCTTGATGTTGTCATTTTTCTAAGATTCCCTCAAGTGGTGTCCACCACATTTCTCTTCTGGGTGTTTGGGGTCTTTTTTTTCATGTGGCTTAAAAACAAAATGTGCCCACAGCAACGCAGTTGTGTTACTGTGAAGAGGAGCAAATAAAAAGTGCAGTCATCACTCAGGGTCTTGAAATAAACAGTTGGCGATGGAAATTCTTGCCTCAGGTGCTATTAAACCATTCCAGAACATGCAGGCACAACCATGGGATGTCAGACCTCAAACAGGGAGAAAGTATCTCGAAACAGTCATGGAAATAATACTTTTTTGTGTTAGCTTCTTTTTTTTTTAATCAAAAGTGAATTGGAATGAGTTTTAATGATCATCCCAGCAGCAAATTTATTTAGCATGGATCCAGAATTCAGAAAGTGAGGCACGACCTTTTCATGATGGATTTTCCATGATGGAAAAAAAGGCAGAAGCATTTGGTAATCGCTATTTTTTGGTTGTTGTTGTTAATGGTCATTTCTATGTATTCATCGACACTGATGTCATAAAAAGGAATTTATCTGGATGTATACCGTTTATGGTGATAGCATATAGAGCATAGAAAGGAGTAGTGGTACCTGTTCCATCCACAGAGTGAAGGAGCGCTGCCAGGAGTTTTTCTTCTCTAAATGCAGGTATGTGTTGAAGAGGATGAGGTAAATGTAGCGCTCCAGGAACTGCAAGCTCCTCAGCAACATCTGCTGGCACTCCTTATCTGTCTTTTCACTTTTGATCTATGGAAAGAGGTAAACAATGTTCAGCAGGTGTATCAGTTGGATTCAATATATTGTCCCAATGCGGTAGCATGCATTTATAATGCACACTGGTATGTGTGGTTTATTTCACTGTAGCAAGTTCAGTGTCTCTGACTGCTGGAAAATGTACAATTTGTTTTTAGCATAAGGTTAGCCCTATCACATGTGTTTGTGAACTCTGTTTTTTTCATTTGAGAGCATGAAAGAAGGCCAGAAGACAAAAGATTAAAATGTTTAATTCATGTATTCACTGACTCTCGAGCCAGCAAATGTTACACGCTTAATTAATCCTACTGATAAATAAAGTGATCAGTCACCACAAAGACAAACCCAGTTTGAGTGACATTGTCTCTCCTTTCTCTTGTTTCTCCTTCAAACTGCCTGAATGAACTCTGTTTCACCTCCTCCAGGTGAGGGTATATGTCCTCTAAAATCCATGCAGAGCAGTAGATTTTAGTAATGTATCAACAGCTTTGACTTTGATGTTATGACAAGTGAAAACTTCTTCAAAAAACACCAAAGTACAAACAATAATGTCATACAACTTGTGTAATGTTATTGCTTAGTTTGTAATTCTTTTTAAAGAAATAATTTCATTTCACATTTCAGCCTGATCACCAAGGTGCATCATTTTGTATTTTTACCTCGCCCCCACTGCAGTGGAATCTCACATGAAGCTAGTGTGTCATCTGTCTTACATAGTACCTGAATAACATCACCTATAAACCAGCATCCTTTTTGAAAAATAGCATTAAAAAGCAGCCTGCATGTTTATGGAAAAGTAGCTACAGTAGCTGGCCAATCAGAAGAGAGTGCTCTCTTGAGTGGACAGCTTCTATAATACGTGTTAATGCATTTTTTGCTAAATTTAGATCATGTTCAAACCCGTACAGCAACTTCTTTAAAAGTCCCGAGCAACAAATGAGAAATCCAATGACTTTAAGCAAACTGTGACTACTTCAAAGAGAAGAGTGTATCCAAGCGGATAGAGCAGGATCTAGCTGTCTGCTGAGTGCTGTGAAACGTAGCCCAGCCACAGCGCCACCGGCATGACACCACTGACAAAGCGAAGCAGCAGCTGCATGGCAGCTGAGAGACATCTATCATCTAGAGAAAACATTCATGACATTCTGCCATTTCTTTTTTTATCTGAATTAAAGTAAACACAGCCAAAATCACTTCAGATACATTGTCTTTGACTTAATTGGATGGTGGTTTTGTCAAACTTTTATTACGAATGGAGCAGTTTTCCAGTGCTTTAAAAAATAAATAAATAAATAAAGGGACCCTGGGTGTTCAAATGCTCCACTTCAGTCAATGTTTCATACTTACTGACAACAGATACAGACAAACGTATCAAAAAGAAGATCCTTTTAAGAAACTAAGCTTTTTGTATAAACAGTAGCCTATACATGAGCACAGAGGGGGGGAAACAGTTAATACATCAATAAATCAACCGTATCGTAGCATCTTATTAAGCAGACTTTGGATTTATACATTAAAAATAGTTGATCACACAATGCAAACTTCTATTTAAACAACTCATGCAGATAGCATTTTAAATAGTAAATGTCTTTGATCAGTTATACGATTTCAAGCTCACACTTCAACAAACACACCCACTTTCCTATCAAAATACTGCGAGAAGAGACCATGTGACATTTGGAAAGGAGTTAATCTGGCATGCTGTCAAGCAAAACAATCAGACAACACAGAATACCACCTGCAGTGCAACCCAGTCTTCACAATAGCTGTTTACTCCCTGTGCTTTTCAAGACCTTTTAACCCCACTGCTTTCAAATAAACACTATAGTTACATGGTTGTTCTCATAATTACTAAATCATTCAAATTTTCACTGCAGAAAGCCCATGGTCAGCAGCAAAAGAACAGTGCAATTACCCAAAGTACAGGATGCTCCTTTAATTCCTTTAATTGTAATTCACAACACAAGATAATAGTTCTTTCACAGGACTAAGTTAGTGTCTCCAGCAGGGTGGAGGGAAACATATCTAAGGAACTAATGAAGAAGCTCATTCTGTAAAAACAAATGGACTGTACTTGTATAGCGCTTTTATAGTCACAGACCACTCAAAGCGCTTCACATGACGAATCTTATTCACCCATTCATACCCAGGTAGGGTTCAGTGTCTTGTCCAAGGACACTTCGAAATGTACCGGAGTGGAATAGAACCGCCGACCTCCTGTTTTAGTAGGCGACGGCTCTATCCACTGAGCCACAGCCGCACCCAAATAAGATGGATAAATAGAAATTTCAACTTTGCAGATGGTTTGATTATGATTTCAACTAATCGCTTTTCTAGAATCCCTCCAGATACACCAACAACAATAAACATGACACTTAGATGCAAAATACACAACAGCACTATTACAGGTTTCTCCTCACAAAGTAATGTTTGGGTTGTTTCATTACAGGTTGTGAGAAGCACCAGAGGGAAGGCAGACATGTTTGCATAATAGTTGTCTTTTGTGTCCCCTTTCTTTTCTGTCAGATTGCTTGCAGCCTTGAGCACTCCAAGGCACAAAGTCATCAGTTCTGCCATCGAGATGTGGGGCAAACAGAGGTGTGCACTGGACTGGAAAACATGTTAAGGGAAAACAAATACTGAGACAAAGCCTTGTGTAGCTCAAGCTCTTCTGAAATTTAGTCAAAGCAGACCGTTTTGTTGAAGGATGAGTAAATTCAAGGGGGTTTGTGGGTTTTTAAGGATATAAAAGAGCTACAGAATTGCCAGTTAACAGATCACAGCAAAAATATTTTGGGAGGAGCACAAAGAATAATAAAAGTTTACAAAGTAGGTGGGCTAGAACTAATTTGAAATGTGCGCAGCGCACCATAATATAGTCAATCCAGGGCTAAATGACGAAGTAAAGAGAGGGGGATGGATGGGGTTTCCTGTCTATTCCCAAACAGCTGTGGCAGGACTTAAGTTTTCCAAACATCTTTCACGGAGCAGAGGAGAATCTTCACGTGGGCAGGCAATGGATGTGCTACCTGGGAGAATAATGCACCACATGAACGCCACTTTTTCTGGCAGCTACAGTGGAAGGGTATGTGAACACTAGTGAACCTGATTACCCTGTGTACCCTGCACCCCCAGGAGTCTTTCAACATTTCATCTCTTAGCCTGGAAATCCATTGTGTCAAAGTCTGGCAGCTCTCCGTGCACAAGCCACCCAGCTCTCTCACACACTGTAATCCACACATGAAAGAGATCAGTTCCCAGATATTACATAATTCACACCTCCACAATCCGCTGAACTCTAAATCTGCCGCTGCCATCTGTCTGTCTGCATGGAATGAACCATATGTGAGGTTGAGCGGCCTCTCATGCACTTACAGAAATTCCTTCACAGAACAATGTCGGCTAAGATGTATTTCATTTTTGAGGTTCGGGACAATCCTTCTCCGAGATGATATGTATCCACTCGTCAGCATTTTATTTCAAACCAAAAACCATCCCTCTCTTTTTTCTATTGGGAACTGAAAACCAAAGGGTCAGGTTCCTTTTCCATCTCCCCCTTTGCAAGATTAAAAGGATAAAAGGGAAAACTTTAGACTGAGTTGGCAAAACAGTGAAAAGAGTGGGGGGGGGTTTAAAACCTAGAGCATCCTCTCAACTCGCCTGGTCTTTAAGAACAATA
The DNA here is from genome assembly GCA_037177035.1 of Craterocephalus eyresii. Taxonomy (NCBI): domain Eukaryota; kingdom Metazoa; phylum Chordata; class Actinopteri; order Atheriniformes; family Atherinidae; genus Craterocephalus; species Craterocephalus eyresii. The sequence continues at coordinate 8,408,545 of JBBBVT010000023.1, read as the reverse complement.
GTGGCGACTGGTAGGCCAGCCGCTGAGATGCAATAATGAACGTCTTGAGCTTTCCTCAGCCCTGAGTGAGAGGGGAGGCTGGCCAAGCACATACCATTGTTGAGAGTCCAGGAATGCTTGCTGCTGAGAGGACCTCTGAGGGAGGACAATGTGAAAGTGATTAAGAAATTTTATCACTGCACACTCATGAGAACACAGACAGTTTTCTGGCAACTGGGTGACTGCAAAAGCCTTATCTGCTCATGTAGATTAGAATTGGTTTACTGGTGTTTGTGATGGTGATACTGATTCAAGTTGTGATGGGAATATATAATCTCTACATAACACAATGTACAAACATCATGCCATAACCTTTTAAGGGCGCTTTGCAGCTTTCCATCTACACAGTAAATATATGGGGTCAGATATGAGACCTATGCAAATAAAAAACAAATTAGGGTTGCATGATAAGAAATATTGTGGAATATTGCAACTTTAATTATATGACCTGTGATCTATGAAGAAATATTTTAATGATAAGTGCTAATCTCAGGCGTATTACAGAGGGTTGTATTCCATTTCTGCAACTTGCGGATGGCAGGTAGGTGTAGAACATGCTGAAAAGCAAAACTTACTTTAATCAGAATGTTTAATCAAATCAAACTTTGTTGATAAAGCACTTGGAATGCATACCAGCAGCACAAAAGTGCTTTGCACAATAAAAGAAACCATTGGTATAATTTGCCAAGAAAAGTTGCCAGGCTAAGAGAACAAGTGAATTGCACTTTAAGTTATTTTATTTAATTCCATTTCCTGAGTAAGTTCGTGGCAAAAGTACAAAGGAAAACTCATGTTTAACAGGAAGTAACCAACTGAGTCAGGAGGGGCGGACATTTTCCTCAACTGTGATTTTCAAAAGCATATTTAAGCACTTTCTTACCAGCACATTGATACTGCCCCAATAATGTACAATATTCCACGGCAGCTAAACAACTTAAAACCAGCAAAACTGAGTATGAAAACAGAAAGCACACATTTTCCAGCCAACACATCTGAAAATCTCATGCCACATCAGGAAGTTATCACCCTGTAATAAACCGGGTAATGTACCCCGAATCGTTCCCGATGGCAGCTTAAAAAGGTTGTAGCCCAGGGGTGTCAAAGATATGGCCCAGGGGTCAAAACCAGACAAAGCCAATTTTTTTAATTCTTATTTACTTGTGAGTAAATAAGAGGCAAAAAGAAACGGAAAACAGAGTGGCAACTTAACAGATGGTTCTCTTTATATACACTGCAGGGAGCACAGATACTGTACACAACAGTATGGGGTTGTACAGTCATTAAAGTCACTTCAGTGCAACTACATATTATTTATTACCACATCTAAAAAAGCCACTAACAGTTATTTCTCATGCCGTAAGACGTATGCAAAAAAAAAGTCAGCAGCAAAATGGCTTCGAAAACACACTGGAATTGTAGCTTCTGAACAACAGATGTTTTGTTTTAAAAATGCTCCAAGTGGACCCAAATATAACACTGCTGCATCCACTCAACATAAAACGCAAAGTGGCAGCTATCGTCTGGAAATGCTATTTGGCTTTGCAGGCTGATAAATTTTATAAGTGAATTTAGAGGATCATAAAAATAGTCCCAGCATTTTAGAGTGTATATTTGTTTGTTGAATCACATCAATGTGGAATTTAACAGACTCAGGCTGAACTCAAACAGATTTGGACTTTAATCTTTTTCGCTTGTTAACTTAATTCTTTTTTCGAAAACAAAAGCGCTGCAGGTAGTTTGAGTTCACTTGCTGTTTTCTAAATGATATTCACCAATACAACACAGGTCAACCGTCTCAGTCTTGGTTTCTTTTACAAAATAAGTCTTAAAAACTTCAACATAAAATAATACCTGCAGGTTTCCACTCATATTTGAAAAGTAACACCAAAATTGATTTATATAGAACCTGCCAAGATAAAAATCCAAAAAATGTTGTGCAGTGAAATACAAGTATAAAAACAACAAAAGTTAAGAAAAAGCAAGTTTAAAAAGATGGGTTTTTCAGCTTTTTAAGTAAACAAGTCCACAGGTCTCAGGCTCAGAATGAGAGTCTCAGAGAGAAGCAGTGATTTTCTGACTGATTTTCTTTATACAAAAAGGTTTTAGTAGTAAACAGATGTCCTTGTGGAAGATTAAAAGGTCAGTCTGATCTTTTTTTCTGCTAAATGTTCAACACTTAAAAGATGAGTCAACAACAACCCGGAGTGTGTGTCCATTGTGTTAAATCACTTGGTTCTACGAATTTTGTGTTTTTTATGTGATTTTTACATAGGACTTGTTGGACACTTGTTCTCACACACGCGC
>JBBBVT010000023.1:8391604-8406100 GCA_037177035.1 Craterocephalus eyresii | reverse complement strand
TTATGTGATTTTTACATAGGACTTGTTGGACACTTGTTCTCACACACGCGCACATACGGCACTAACACACACACACAAAAAAAAAAAAACTGACAGCATTCCCTAGACTAGAAAAACCCTTATCAACTTGATGTCCTCCTTTTAACTACCGTTTACAGCCCTGAATATACCAGGACTTCTCCTCCAGCTGAGGAAATCACCAGCTGAAAGTTTCCTACAAGGTGCATTCATACACTATAACTGGCAGCCATTCAGCCAGATGGATGTGTTAAGTCAAAACTGACTAAAATATAGTTCTGATCCTGAGGAACCATTAAGCTAGTCCACTTCCCTCAAACACCACGGTAAGTTTAAAGTTAACTAATTTATTATTCAGCTTTAGTTTGACAATAGCTGAATATCAATAAATTCTTTCCTGTAACCTCCCTCTGCCTTCCTTATCTGAAGCAACAAGAGGGAGCACAGAAGTGAAATCCTCTGAACAGCGATAGACGAGAACTGTGGATCATATCTTCCATCAGTCCATGTGGGTGAGTACTGGAGGGAGAAGAGCGTATTATGGAGAGTTCTGTCCGTTTGACATATGGTGCCAATTACCAGCTGATGGGGTTGCAGAGGTAAAAAGGCCAGCCCTTATTGGCCCTTCCCACACAAGTTTTTACAAACAGCTATTCATCAGATTCTTCCCACTCAAATCCTAAACCAAACTCCCAGTATGGACAAGAAGCCTACACATGGCCGCATGGCCTCACGAGTCAATGTACAGCCTTCTCATCTCCTTCCATCAAGCAAACATACTGATTTTACAGCAACTTCATTAAATGGAGCCAAAGCAAGGTCTGACAGAATTTTGACTATATTCTTCTTCATCCAGGGGGACTTTTTTCTCATCAAAGCTAAAAACTTGAACTTAGGTTTGGGTAAATATACTAATTTCACTGAATTATCTATTTTTCCATCCATGAGACAAATCAAACAGCACCTTATGGACAGTGCACAAAACTGCTAAAAATATCTTAAACTGTCATTTTCGGTTTTCATCAAAACTTGGCCATCCAAAAGGCTATATTTTGTAATTTCATGAATGAAGCAAAGACTATGACACCAGCAACAAGTAAGAATATATAATACTTTCTAATATAAATCATCTATCAAAATCTACAAAACATTTTTCCAGTGTTGCGCTGTGAAGTGTTTCCATGTTGTGCTGCATTTCCAAAAAAATGTTTTCATTAAGTCATACTATTTTTTCCAAACCCTCCCTCTTCTTGCACAAGTGAACGCTCCTAAGATCACTTACTTTTTACACTACTTTACTTAAAGCTTACAAACATGTATATTATTACATAGTGCTACCACCTTTAGCATTCAGCTGTGTTCACCCCTCAAAAAGTGAAAAACCTGGGGTAGTATGTGAAAGTATTTCTTATATATTCCTTTGGGTAGCATATCTTTTGCACATGGAATTTCTCTCTCTCTCCCTCTGGTTTTTCAACCTGAACATCCACCCACCCGGTCCAGCTGTCCTGCCAGGTTGGCCAGAAACTAAGCCATCAAAGTTATATATCATCTGGCTTTAAGTTGGGAGAAGTGATCTTTATAGATCAAGACGGTGCCCGAAACTCATTTTTTAAAAGCGCAGAGAAGCCATGGAGCAGCCGGTGAGAGGAGACCAAGATGCCTTTATGTTAATGGTTTCTGCAGATTCTGATACTGTCCTTTTTCCAGCCGCTCAGCCGCACTGTGCTGATTAACGTCAAAGCCGAGGTGGATTTTAAGGGAAAGCTGGGTCAATCCACACTGTATATACCCACTTGTATACAATCTAGATGAGAGCTTGAACTTTTCTCACACGTGCAAGTGAAAGTTGGTGGATCTGAGCTGCATCAGCAAACAGTTTTGATCCAACTTCATCATTTTGAACTCTGGTTTCCACAGCAGTTGTCAGCAATCAGACAAAGGTTAAGTGCAAAAAAGAGCCTGAAAAATATGCAATACTAAATATGATTTTAAACCAGCAGGCTGATATCCGGGACACAGGAATATGCGTAAATACTCGACATGTCTGGTGAGCTGAGATTATAAATGCCAAAGGAGGAGACAGAGCCAATCAGCATAGCCTACACACAGACTGGAATATCTGCCCACATTAACCACACATCTGGCAACACAGCATATAAAACTCCCACTTTGAATTAATCATTTACTGAGCCCTCAAGATACAAAAATATCTTGTGAATGCAAAAACCGACAAAGAGGTAGTGAAATAATAATGTCAGCTAATCAGTCAGCTAATAGTTCCAAAAGTCCCAGGACTTCTTCCATTTAGTTTGTAGTCTTGACCACAAATGGCATTCTGCACGTATCCTGGTTGGTAACCGAGGGCAAGCGAACCTAGATAGGCTTAAAGGAAATTGTCTTTTAGTTTTTCAAGAAGCCACAAAGCTGTCAAGGCCATATTGTTTGCTAACCACACCACAGTGTGGTCAAACACACTGGTCCAGGGGGATATTTTTTACCGGCCTCAGTAGTGAAGCTTGTTTTCACCTTTTAAGGACAATGTTCTACAAAGCATTTATACATTCATTTACATTATTTTTCACCTCTTAGTATCATTATGTGGGTGTTGAGACCAAACCTGAGTATTGCCCACCTCATATGTGATAGCAGCTGGGATAACCAGGTTAGAGACTTTAAAGTTAAAAGAAAATAGATTAAACTTTTTTTATATGTTATATCCATTGTTTGCCTCATGTCATTAACTCATTTCAATTCAGTTTAATGGAATGGTTTTATTTAATTTTTCTCTTTTACATGCCTTTTCACATGGAAGTGGTCAGTCAGGATTTTCGGGCTAATGTGAGGCACTTCTTCTGAATTATCTGGACGTAACTGGCTTGCAACACAGATTTAGTAGTCATCTGCCTGACAAACAGTGACAGGATTTATAATTTCTTTGTCACACTCTCACACATTACCAGCACCAAATAAGAGGATGATTATAAGTCATTTGAAAACTTAATTACATAGATTACAGAGCTCTGTGATGCAGGCTCTTTTTTTGCACATTTCACCATCAAGTCTTGTCCCTAAACTTCGTAGTGAGCACAAAACTCTTTTTAAACCCTAAGCTGAGTTTGTGTAGGACCCAGATGACATTCCTGTATTTGCCTTCATTGCATCACGCATGCAGCCTTTAGTTTAGCTTGTTATAACCTTATAAATTGTGGAAGTATGGGATGAAAGAGCTATCACTGGCACACAAACAACAAACTACCAAGTTTCGACTGTGAAAAGTGGAGAATACGTTTTTAAAAAGTAGCAAAAAAAGGTTTCCTGGTTCTAAACACAAAAGCAGGCAAATCCTCACTTCCAGTCATTATCCAGGAAAGAACTGTAACTCATCATGTGAACATATTTTATTTGCTATTGTGATTTGGTCCTTGTCTCATTTTCACTGTATGGATAAACAAGTACTCAAAACACTTAAAAACTCTGACAATTGGAAAATAAAAATCAGTGAAAATGGAACTCAGTCTGAGATCTGAGACCACTTCAGGGTCAAACTGCAACAAATCGCTGCATTGATTTGTTGAAGCAAATGAATTCAGTCACTTCATTATTGTTTCCATTACGCTGAAGTTTTTAAGGGCTGACACACTCAGTTAACGTCTGATTACAACAGACAGGTTGTAAACAAACAGCAACACCTTAATTTCACAAGCTCAAAACCTCCCTTTGTTGGGAAGGAACAAGTTAAAATGGGAGCAAGTGAAACGTGTCCCGTTAAAATGATTACTCTCCATAATAAAACAATACCAAGAGAACGTTTACTGCGAGCTGTCTCAGTGTGAAAGAAAAAGCATCCACTTGGCTCAGCAGCGCTGATAGTTGCTTGGTGACGGGGAGTTTTTGTCTCCATGGGAGCAGTTATGGCATCGTTAACACGGGAGTCATCTGCTCCACAACTGTCCTCACATATGAAACATGGATTCCCTACAGCGGCATCGAGCATGTGTCATTCCGGGAGCGATTCAAACCCAGGCGCGACTTCTGCATACCCCACATGGTTGGCATTTGAGCCACTTCACCGCTGAGACTGCGTTCCTCGCTTATTTATTGCCAGTAGCTAGCTTGAGTGGAAAAAGGTGAATCATTTTGTGGTGAAATGATTTGAGGCTTAGGGGTGAATCTGACAGATACTATGACCATAGCTACTGGGAACACGCATCCTGAATGGCTACTGAGGCAATCATTCACCCCTTTTCTTTTGGCCTGGAGCAACGTTAGGTTTACTGTTTGTGTATGTGAGTATGTGTGGTAACCTGGGGGCATACAGAAGGGTCAAAGGCCATGCCAGGTCAGTGACAGACCTCTCTTGGACAGATGTAGCAGCACAACACGATAACTAGCCAAGCAGGGATTGTGAGAGCTTGATTCTTTTATCAAATTCTCACACTACGCCATTACTTTCTGGTAAAATGTAGTATAAAAAAAAACAAACATTGCATGGCTAACGTGACATCACAGTTTCAAATGCCTTAAAATGCTGCATGCATGCAACTTGGGTTGAGCTGTGAATGGACTTTTCGGTTCATCCTGTTCCAACATGCTTGTAAATAACTATGGAAGGCAGCAGCTACTAATTGCTTATGGCCAAAAAGCCACTTGGTGCCTCCAGGGCGCCAATACAGGGTCGGGGGGCCCCAGGACATTAGACAGGTCAACACTGGACTGACTTGAAATGGCAGGAGAGTACTGGAATAATGCAAGATGTATGTTGAATAATCAAAACTACTGATTATTTACTTTTCATTATATCCTATCTTCTTTAAGGGTTTCTTTTTTTTCTAAAGTTTGTTTTCAAAGTACTTTTTAATCCTTCTTACCTTGAATTAGCCATAATTAGAAAGAGTAACTGTAAAAAGATATTGAAAACATAACAGTCTTTAGATCATGTGGAGCACGATCCACTAATATTTCTGTTTTGTTCACCTTAGGAGTGAACTCGTAACTTTTTAACCCCAAGATATTCTCTTTGGAGGCTCCACACTTTCATCAACATGCCAGTACTTTGGCTGGTGTGCAGCCATCATAAGAAGCCAGGTGACAAATATTTGTCTAACAATCTCCTTGTACTCCTTAATCTCTGTTTTCAGCTGTTTTTGTGTTGTCTTCAATAACACCCTATTCCTTTCCTTGAAGTATGTCTTCTTTTGTTTAGTAGCTTTTTTTTTTAGGTCGCTGGTGATCCAGGGCTTGTTGATGGGAACAGCTCCTTACTGTTCTTTAGGGGATGATACTTTCCAGACTATCAATCATGGTATTGATGAGGCTCACAGAATACATTCCCTTCTTTAGCCTCAAGGTCCCCTAGCAGAGGATTTTCAGGTTTTAATAGTCCGGTTGAATACTGGTAACTGAACGATCGGTGTGTATGTGAAGATGAGGAAAACCAGATTATGGTCTGATCTTCCAAAGGAAGCCAGGGTAGAGGAGCTGTATGTGCTTTCAATAAATCCAACATCTTATTTTCACTGGTGGAGCAGCATACAAATTGTCAGAACACCGGTGGCATTTAATTTTGTTGAGACATAGAGGAGCACAAAGTACATCGGAATTGAGTATGAAAAACAAAAACTAGTTTTACACAGTATTGGGTATTTTGAATCATTTTATATAATTATATTATATATTTCATATAAACTCATTAAAACAGCATAGGTGGTTTTCATCACACTAAAGTGATATTATGTTGTTTACAGCTCAAAAAACACTGCACTACCCCCTTTAAATTTCCCTCCGCTTTTCTTGCTGCCCTGCTCCTGTCTTGCATTCTCTCTTGCATCCTCTTCATCTTTCTTTTCAACTCGCAGAACGTCATGTGTTATTTTGCTCATTAATTTGGTTTCAGGGAACATAATCAGTTGACTCCCTTTCGTTGCTATGGACACTCATAACATAGAAAACAGTTCAATGCACAAGCAGAAATCACTTTAGGACAGCCTCCAACCCAGCATGAAAAATAATCTCTTCAAAATTAGCATGGCAATGGACTATTTTAAGAAAATATAAACACACTGTAAGCTGACCAACGATAGACCAAAGCCGCCTGCTGGTTCATTTAAGACTGTCATTTTAAAATAAATCAAAAAATTAAAAAAGCCGTAGAACATTTAAAGTGTTATTAAAGGTTTGGATATGTGTATTAAAAATGGGTTTGTATTTATTGTTGCGCAATCTAATTGTTATCTGTGAAATATGCTCTCTAAATGGATTTAGAGTATTCACTTAGTGAACCTAACCAATCAAAGAATTAAGGTTATTAGTTCCTTTTTGCTAAATAAAGGAGCATGACATTTAGCACTCTAAGCATGCAATTTATATTTCAAGTAATAAATCCATGAGTATAGATGTACTCTCTCTCTCTCTCGCTCTCTCTTGTTGATAAAAACAAAAAAAGCTCACAAAGAGTGGTGAAAAGAGCAAGAACAGAAAAGACACCGACTGGGTGATGAACATCTGGAACGTTTGCAGCAAGGTGTGCATATCCTCTATATGTCTGCGTTGGAACAAGCATTTCCTGTTACACCCATCAGCCTTTTCAGAGCAACTGACTCCAACCAACTAAACAAACTAAAACATAAGTCCAGCTCTATGCTGGAGCCCATACAACTAACTGCAAAAAACTATGTTGCACACTATGGAGAAATACGATCTAGTGGGAATACACAAGAAATATCAACAATGTATCATGACTGAAATGGTTTAGAGCTGAGATATAAACAACACACATTTCAATTTTAACAAATAAATAATGTCACAGGTTCAGTTGATCGGCCAGTAATGGCTGAGTAACAATAATACAACCTGCACAACTAACTAAATGACTTTCTGAACACCAGCTGGTACAGCGGAACATCCCCTCCACCAATTACCAAATCCCCATAAACTAAACGCTTTATTTACCTCTACATGCACTTTTCCATGTGTACATAACAACTGTTATAAATCACTGCTCAGTCCTCTGGAGAGTCAATCAGCTGGTTGCACCTGCTGACAAGGTAATAAGTCACTATCCAGACATTAAATATTGCTGGTTATGCACAGTAAAAGTGTGAAATGATAAATAAAACCAACAAACATTATTCCCACTCTCTTCCCAACCTTGTGCTGGATCTAAATAAGAATCCAGAGCCAAGACACATTTAAGGTAATGAGGAGGACCGTTTTTGGTTCGAGTGAAGTCATTTTCTTGCATATCTATGTGTCCACTGCATTACCAACTGCGCCGTGAAACAATCCCCTTAAGTGGTCATCCTAATTGAGCACAAAACTGTTCACATGAAAATCCTTGAAGCAAAAAAGTTTCAGATGAAGGGTAAACTAGAGCACAATCCTGAAAACTACAGTATTTTTTTTTCTCCTTGGGAACTGTTAGTTACACCGCTTAATTTCCCACTTTACATATTTTTGTTCCAAATACCATGTTTCTTTCCTTCTAATCCCTTGTTCTACTGTCTTATTACAATCAGTCATAATGTCAGTACAGCAGCGGTCTCCTCAACCCCTGTGAACTTGGAACTCAAAGTCCCGGTTGCTCCAAGTCGTCTTTCCAAAAGACGTTCTCTACCTTTCCTCAAGGAAACCTGCTCGCAGCATTCTTCCCTATCTGAAAATATTTTTCCACTGCCCCGTCCAAACCATGAGCGCCTTTCTTTGGACACACACACTCGCACACAGAGGAAGCATGATTTGTAGACCTCTCGCTCTCAATCTGGAGCATTTCTCACCACCTGGGTGGAAAAGCATTACATTTTAAAGAAAAGTGGTGCGGGAAGATTGCTGCTACTCTCGCCCGACAAACAGGATTAAGATCCGGGTTTCAAATTTTCACAGTCAGACACTCTTTGCTTTCAAATGGTTCTTGAAAGTATGTCTGAAAGCCGGTTATTTTCTGTCATCCTCTTTTTTTTTATCAAGTTACTGAGTGCATGCTGCTTGGTAATTAATAAGACCTGGCTATGTAATCCACAGTCTGTTGGTCTGCTGAGGTAACTGACCGACTAACTCTTGGAAAGCCAGCAAAATATAAGTGCTTTCTGAAACTATATACTATGATAAACACATGCAGGCTAACCATGGTTTTAGCCCCGATATTGGAGCATATATCTACAGTGTGGGGTCACGGCTGGCTGGCAGCAGGGATCTACCGGTTTTTTGATCAGAATCAGTCACACCCCTTCACCCTGGAAAAAAAAGAAAAAAAAAACACCTTCCTTCCTTTGCAGACCCCTAGGAGAGCTGGTGGACAGCTTGTATCTCAGAATAAATATAGTTTCACGCTATCAAAGGCACATTTTCCAACCACAGCCAAGAGAGAGTAAGAGGGCGCCTTAGAGGATGGGCCCCCAGCACCCTGCATCCCCACCGCCCCGCCTCCTTTTTTCTAGTCTGCTGCAGCTTGCCGGTTGTAGCAACATCTGGCACTGTTTATCACCTGGCCTGCTGGTGGGACAGGAAAAACTGCAATGGACTGCAGCAGGTATAAAAGACATCTAATTTAAAGCAATTCAGCTACAATTCCGTTTGTTTTTTTGTTTTGTTTTTGGCCACCTAGTTGTAATGAAAGCATTGTAATGTATAAAATTTTACAGAAAGCCAACACACATAAGCACAAGATTTTTTTTTTAGCACAATTATAAAGTCGAGCAGAATTGAAGTAGAACGGCCATCTGAACGCTTCCGCAGGTGTCTACCAGGAAAATATTGAGGCAGAGTTTGCTAGAATTGACTACTAAGATCTGCATGATTGTGTGCTCTTGTGCAATTTTTGCTCTAAGAATGATCTTCCTAGAAAACTTGAAGTTGCAAGCAGCAGTTATAAGTGTGCAATCACGTTTTCTTATGGCAAAACTGCTGACAGAATCCAACTCGTCTGTGGTCTAACTTTTATATTGATTTAAATGCTGCGCAGGAATCTTGCTTGCAGTGTTTGCTTAAGTATTACACAACACGGTTCGATATTAGACCCAGCAACAAACCATCATACAAGATGAATTTAAGTGGATTGCACTGATAACAAGTTCCTTGTGGGAACGTCCACTCATTAAACATTTTTTTTAATGTTTCTGCTGGTGGCAATTTCTATGGTGCACTTTCAATCTGAAGGGAACGACCATAATTACTTATATAAAAACCATGGACAACGTAATTTAAACAATTCATTAATTTGCTGGCTTAGATTATCTATTTCAACTCATAGATTCTTAAAAAAGAATTTTAAAAAAACAGAGAAAAGCTTTTATTTTACAAACTACCCCAGTGATTAGAAAATGAGCTGACAGTGAGCCTTCTTCTTAGAGCCTGGCATCAGGAAGTGACAGGCAGAGAGAGAATATACGCAAAAGAGAGGGTTCATAGGACAATGAGGCCCATTGATATGGTGGAGACAGGCCTGGGTGCCTCCAGCGTGCTGAGAACGGCTGACGCTGCAAGGAGGCACCATGATTACTCTGCATTACAAATGGCTAAAATCAGACTTGTGGTACTTCAGAGGCTGAAGAATCAGGAGAGACCTTAAAACCCCACCACAAAACTGCATTTGTTCTCTTTATGCCTTTTTAATTAAACTCAAGATCAAACTGCTTGGAAGGCCTTCCAGAAGCTGAACCATACAAGAATTTAAGAGCTTCTCTACTTCCACTGTTTCCCCAAAACTTTTCTTCCACATTATTAAACATATTTGTTGAAGGAAGGTCTAAATATCAATAGGCATTCACAGCATCGAGCAAAATAAGCAGCCAGCAGTGGTAAGACATGCTACATGATATTTTGACCACGATTGGCACAAAAATAAAGCACTGAAACCATTTTTACTATTCCCATTCATGACAGAAAGAAGATCTTTTGAGCTTTAGTAATAACTGCACTTTTGTATGCCTATAACCTCATAACTACACGACACCGGATCCCTCTCACTCATTTCTCTGTGACTCAAACTGCAGCAGTAAAAGTAGCTCTTGAGGCCCTCTATGGGGCGTCACGTGAAACTGCACCCAAAACCTGATTTATTCAGTTAGTTCTTTCCTTGATAGGTAGGATATTCCTTCCTGAGACAAACATGTTCAAAACTGAATCTCTTTAATAACAAAGCCTGACCTTAAATCAGACTTAGATCTAACTGACAGGACAGATATTTTCACGTGAAACAGATGTTCTGTGCTGGGAACCGGTTGATGCGTTACCTGTCTGTAAGTGCTGATAATCATCTCTCGCAGATGATAGTGCATGGGTGTCATGGTCTCACTGACACAATCCAGCGCCAAGTCCACTTCCCTCTTCATCCTGTGCCCATCGGGGAGAAGACGAACCAGCTGCATCACAACCTGCACAACAGAAACAACACATCCTCACTATGCTGCTGGTTTTGGGCCAAAGGTTTATGAAATAGCAGAAAATGTAACAAGCATTTCTCGAACATGTACTTTTCATTAACAGTACATGTGTTGTTTTTCAAGGACAGACTTGCTTGGAAACTAGTATGACACGATTATATAGAAAATGGCAGCCCTTCCTTTCGGTTTATAATATGGTGGATACACTGAATTCGATTGATCAGATGGATTTCTGCCTCTAAAATGCAGCTGGCAGATGCACAGCGGTTTCATTGATGCATCTCTCCCCAACACTTAATGCATCATGGTTCTTGAAGCGCTTTACAGCTGTTTCATGTTTAACGTTTGTGGTGAGTTGGCAGTCTAATTTTTCCAACAAATTTTAGGCCACAGCAGCAGTACATGAAACCATCAAATTTCTCTCTTTACAACGTTATAAACTGCACAAGCATCCTGCATTGGAAGCAATTGAGGAGCTCTGTTTGTGATTCCACATCTTGTCCTCACCATAAATTTGGGTCTGCAGTGTTGAAGTCCTTTAAAACCAGTTTAATAAAACGTAAACATTTCTTTTTAAAAGCATTACCCAACTGTTTAAACCAGCAGCCTCTGACCATCACTCAGATACAGATGGATGGCAACATGCACAGAATGTCCATGTGTTCGTAGGGAATAGAAATAAATTAAACAAGCATGTTTCCAAGTTACGTAGCTGTAAAATTTTGTCACACTGCCTCAAAAATGGTTGCAGCCTGGTGCTGAGTAGAGGGAAAATGCTCATAAACCAACCCTAAGTATGCACTCTATGCATGACTGTCTATGTTGAAAACTTATATTACAATTCAAAATGCACATTAAAGCAACACTGCATTAATTTCCAACTTTAAAACTCAGTGTTTCTGATTTGCTTTGACAGCACACTGAAACAGCACTCTGAATGGGCCCTTTATTCAAATAGTTTCAGAAAGTTTGAACAAACCGCACAAGGTCAGTTTAGCCATTTAGTCAAATAATAAAATCACTATAACATACTGATACTGTTTTTTGCTCCACTTCGCAGCATCACAAATGTATTTTCAACTTTAACTACACAATGTGTGCAAAACTACATACATCAAAAGTATAAAAACATCCAAAATGAATTGATTTTACCTTTTTGCATTGAATTTTGAAGGGTGCCACTGTTTTGTGATGTTGCTCCTCTAAACACACTTGTATAAAGTAAGGTTATGGAATATAAAATTATATATTTTTTATTTTTTTTTGGCCTTTGGATGGACCATCCCATTATTATTGTGAAGAATTTTAAGCCATTTGCTTATACATGTAAATGGTCTTTATACATACTTCTATTACTGAATCTTTTTTCATCGCAGATACTGTGCAATATGCTTTGCAACAGAAATTGTAGACTCATGTTGTCCAATAACTAATGAATTACAGAACGCACTAAACAGGACAAATCTCACTTCTTCTATGACAAGTATCTGAAATAAGCATGATGCTGCCATTCATATGTTTGCCTGCAGGGATGATAATAGCAAAGTGATGCTCACTACCTGGCCTCCTCCACACTTCCTGCTGTTAGTTGCAGCCAAATAGTTCAGCCTTTGCTCCATCAGCTCAGAAGGTTTTGCTTGTAATAATCTGAAAACTACTCAGTTTTCAGTTTTCTCTTCTTTCTGTTCACTCAGCCATAAAGGTCTGAAAGGAAGAGTGCTGCCCTGATGATTTTCTTTCTGAAAAACTTTGACATCTCTGCAAAATAACAATTTTGTTTTTAGTTGTTACATTTTCATAGAGAAAATAAGAGCAAACGCAAGTGTAAGATTATGATTATATTGGAGAGTAAATGTAGAATAAATTTCTTATCTAGCAAATAAATCCAAAAGATTACTTTCCAAGCATATTAGGTTATATCATCTCACTGTGACCCTATTTGACATCACATTGTATCTTTCACACCCAATTTTAACTACAAAAACCTATTTAAAGACCTCCCAGCACAAGTTGGTGCATAATAGAAATTAGCTTTCAACATAATTTCACTGTAACATGAGTACAATGACAATAAAGGATTTTATCATTATTATCATTAATAATCATAATAATAATAAATGTCTTTAAACGTGGTGAAACACTCAAAACAGTTGCCAGTGCCCCCTTTCACTTGAATTGCTTGCTCACTTTGGGAGAAAACATCTTATAACAGATAAACAAGATGGGGTGGAAGTGACTCATGAAGTACAGAAGGTTGTCCAATAAGTGGAAGGTTGGTGGTTTTACTCCCACTTCTTCCTTGTCAGTCTCTGCTGGGTTAAGACACTTCATCCAACTTGACTCAGTTCTGGTCTATGGTGAAGGCTGATGGAGCCGACTGGTACATTTCTGTCAGTCCGCTGCAGCCACCAGCAGCGCAGTGAATCCATAATGGATTTAATGTGTAGCACTATCCTAAACTAATCCATCATCAGTGATTTCATATGACGTACATGCCTTTTCTTGTTTTTTTTGGTTTTTTTTTCAAATATTAAAAACTTGAATTCAGAAGAATCATCTCATCTAGTTGCTTTTAAGACCTTTTCTCAGAAAAAACACTGAAAGAAGCATTAAACAGGCAAGTTCAAGTTTTTGTATTATAAAATGGACCTGAAAATAAGTGTTTCACAACTTATTTTTATGTATTTCTCACTCATGCAAAGCTTAAATACTCTTATTTCAGGAAATCTCTCAATTCATGTATTTTTACCCTTTTATGGAGATTATTTTTTTAAAATTGGCTGGGCAGCCAGACTTAGAAAATCTACATATTTCAAACTTTAATTAAAAAAAAGTAGGGCACAATAAATATTGACTAAGTTTTCATGTAACCTCATCCTCATCTATCCCTTACATTTCACTCTCTACAAAACCTCCGACAATTCTCTTGACCCCATGACCGCGTTTTCACACATTTACAATCTAGTTATGAGCAGTACTGACCATCTGCCCTAACCTAGTTACCGGATTGGCACGAATGTGTGTCAGCATGTCCCAGCAAAAATAGGTAATGCTCCTGTCGGCATGTGTGTATGACGTTAAAAATCACACCACTGTGTCGCACTGAGATGCAAACAACCATGATGTTTATTTCTTGACAGCTGTATTAATTCAGATGCTAACGATGATGTCAAGATGACGGAGAAGATAGAGGTGAGAGAAGCAAACAGCGGGATTAAAGATTAGAACAGGCCTTCAGGCGGAACCGTGTTATTCAGTGTGGGTCAGATACAATCTGCTAGTTTGCATTAAACCTCTGCACATAACCTTTATCATCTAAGAAATAAAAAGGTGCAACTTTCGCTTTTGCAACATTTCATCTTAAATGTGTGCTGCTGCAAGCTGCCGTCTTGAATCCACATATCAGTTTATTTAGCATTTTGTAAATTCACTTTCATTATTTACTTCATTTTATAAACATAGGGGCTAACTAGATGGTTAAAAGTACTTCAGAAGTCAGCAACTATGAATGTATGGGGATGCTTTACATCTCTGGGTTGATAAACTTGCATTCAAGAAGCAACGTGTATGCTGCCAGCAAAGTATTTTACTGGGAAGGCTTTGTTTATTTCAGCAGGACAATTTCAAACTGGGATATTGTTAAGAACTTCATGATTTGATTTGGATTCCTCTGGTTGCAATTTAAAGTAGAAGTCCACTTTTTTGCAAGTGGGGCCTTAATTTTGATGTAAACTGAAGTGTACTGGACACCTACAGTACTTTTTGGAGATTTGGATCCTTCCCTGAGATATTTGTTTCAAACGGCAAACACCAAAACGTCATACATGGAACAGTATTGGGCGTGCGTTTGCGATACTAAATCAGCTATTTTTTTAAATGTCTGTGTAAATACGGAAGTATTCATTCCGTCCCAGTATCTTTTTGAATTTTTAATCTCCTGGACTGAGATTAACACGCTATTTTTTACAGCGTCGGGGGCGTGACGTCACCTCCGCACGCACCCAGCCATTAGCAACCTCACGTTGTTTACTACAGCGGGCGCTCAGAAGAAAGCACTGGGAAGCTAACGGAGGCTAACTTTTCAACAACATGGCAGAAG
>JBBBVT010000023.1:8352752-8378718 GCA_037177035.1 Craterocephalus eyresii | reverse complement strand
ACTGTAATTCTTCTTTTATGCTTTTAATGTTTTATGTAAAGCACTTTGAATTGTCTTGTACCTGAAAATGTGCTATAAAAATAAACTTGCCTTGCCTTGCCTTGCCTAATTGATTATCAGGAGAATTAACAATAGATGATCAATTAATTGTTAATATTTTAATATTAAAATTCAACATTTATAGCCCATATTGAAATTAAGTGAAAGTAGAACAAACCTAGTGCATTTTCTTATATAGATTTTAATTACAATATGAATGACTGGCAGTTCAATGGGATTCATTCACCGGTTATACTGAAATATATGCTCTTATATACGAATTCAGAGCCAGTCCAACAATGCATTCGATTTATCGATTAAAACATCATTTAAGCGATTAAAATCTTAACGATTAATTCATTGATCGATTAATTATGCCCATCCCTATTTGGCATACATTAGAGAGAAAAGATCTTCCATAAATTTATTGTGATATTTCCGATATTGTGACAATTCCGAATTACTATAGTCTCCTTTTAAAAAACAACAACATGCATTTTGTACACATAAGTGTTTTTCCACATTCAGATGAATGTATGCAAGAGACAAATTCATGTAGTTATGGTTGTAAACACTCAAATCCGACCTGCAATGACTTTACATTAAACAGTGTGGTTGATAAAGTAAATGTAGCTGTTGTGGCTTAATGCTTTCTCTCTTCTTTGTGGTCCAGGAACTGATCTCAGCGTAAAAATATCTAAAATAATTCCTAAAATGTACGCAAAGGAAAAAGGATCATAAGGCTGGACAAGGAGTAATGCAAGGAGGAACTGAAGAAGCAAAAGAAAATAGAGAAATGAAATAGGACAAAAGTTCCATGAAGAAAAATAACCATTCTCAAACACAAACCAAATATGAATCTCCTACATAGCTAAACCATAAAACTGGAAACATTATTCTCCCAAACCTAAAAAAAAAGTACTGTATTCAGATGGAGGCTTACACTAAATTTTCTGGGACACTGATGGATGCCAATGTAAATGGGATGCTACTCATAGCAGAAAATTTTTCTAAAATGTGTCAAGTGTTGTGGTAAATGTGAGAAGGTGTATGGTAAAGTGGTGATGTTGGTGCTAAAAAATAACCAAGCAGCAGTAGAAACTAAAGCTAAACTGAATAAAAAACAACAGAAAAAAACAGAAATGGGCTTTTCTTACAAAAAAAATTAGTACAGGGCATTAAATAACATCCTTTGGATGAAAATTAACTTCACTATCAGTCAAAATAACAAGAAACAACGCTGTCTTCACTTTTCTAATCAACAGATTGAATCACAAAGTATTTCTTAAAATGCCGCCAGACTATAATTATTTATGCATTTGTTTACTTCCAGAATTAAACAAGGATATAAAGTGTTTGCAAAACCTGGTGGGATTTTGGCTCAAATTAAACAGGGCCACTTTTATGGGCAGTTGTTTGTAGCGTCATTTAACTTCTATATAAACATGTCAAGGGAAACTGAAGTTGTTTAAATGGTCAATAATTTCTTTTCAATTTAATTTTGTTGTTTAATCATCCTTGCATGTCAGAAATGAGTTGTTAATTTTAATAATGCATTATGCAAGTATTAACGGCAGCAGTTTTGTAAATCCTTATCAGACAGAGCTTAAATAAAAAAACTCCATCTGTTTTTGCAATCATTCATTTTAAATCAGCAGATTGGAGTCAAATCAAACAGCAATGATAGTGTGATCATCCATCTTGATACCAAGCCCTGAGAAAACACTTCCTCCCATCTGAAAGAGGAGTGTATAGATAAACAAGTGAGCCTTGTGACAACCGAGTAGTCAGAAACAACATCACTTCTAACATGCCCTTGGTCAGGAGCCTATATACACAGAAACGTCAACAATCACAAACTAATAACAGCACAAAAAAATCAGCATTAAAATAATAAAACTGACTTCATGTCACTGAGGAATCAAACAGCATACTGCCTTGCTACGTGAGCTCAAAGCACTTCTGTGATCTCAAGCTTTTAACAAATTGGACTCTGATTGTGCAAAGAGGAGCGCAGGGTGAGTCACAGCTGCTCGCCTCGTTGTTGCGTCTGGAGCTGAGTGGGTAGCTCAACCTTGTACTCAGAAACACTTTGGATTCAACAAAGTGAATCTCTGCTTTGTCATCGTGTGTCCTGGCATGCTTATAAAATAAACCCCTATGCTTGAATATTTGCAGAGTCTGATGTTAAATATTACTGCTGAATAAAGGGAAAGCAAAACAATTCAGAATCCCCACCCATTTTAAGAATACTTTGCTCAAACTGCCTACATCTATTTCCGTTCTAGCCACATACCAAAAGCATCCCTGCTGCCACAAAAAAAACTATAAAATCCCATCTTACGAAACAGATATGGAGCGATCTCTGCTTCCAAATCCTTTTCTGTGCCACTTGTTTTCCGCCATGGTCCGAAAGGAGTATGAGAGCTTGGCATGGCATCCAAAAATGAAATCTTCCTCTCTGGAATCCCGTCATCCACCCCCAGATGCTGGGAAACACCCCCTCATGGGAGCTCAGACTGCCTGGCTGCTTGGCAGTTCTCAGACAACGTCCTCCTGTACTTCGTTCCATCTCCTGTCTGATTTTGGAGAGTTACTTCATGTAACACACTGGAGTCCCTACGTAGCAGACCGGAGAAAGCTGTCGCACATCTGGTAGCCAGATGGCTATAGTTCAGCTGCCTTTCACAGTGTTCAAAGATGACACACACTTCACTCTTGTGCTTCCTAGTGGGCATTGCAAACAGATACAATCGATAATACAACAAATTGGTCACAATGAAGGTATCACAACTACTTTTTAATGGTTACCCTTTCAGTTTTATTCAAACTTTAACATTTAACAGACCCATTAATCATCATCTGCCTTTTAAAAGTTGGCAAAATTGTGAATACTTTCAAGAAAATCTTCAAAGGAATGCATGCTTCGATTTAATGTTCTTTACATGCACATTCTAGTCCTTAAAGATCTGCGATGCTAATCTAATGCGATCTAAATTCCCCTGACTTCGTATTTAAGAATAACAGCATTCTTTCCTCGTGCATTCCTTTCAGCAAAGAGTATACATACAAAGCAAACCCTTTTCAATCGGGGCCACTTTAAGAACATATAATCAGTAGGTTCGCTTTCCCCCAGCACCGCAGTCATGCATGATAATATGCATGTTCCTAAAAGGCTAAGTGGACGGTAATACAACTCTCTCACAGGCAGATTCCAATATTATCCTCATCCACATACAAGAACTTCCTATAGCTTCTCCCATGTGGTTATTTGTAAAACAGGCTGCCTGATGCTTCAGTTTGACAGGCCTCCTGAGAAAACGGGAGAAAACACACACCAGCTTGTACCTCGGCCTTACCTTACAGCCTGTCAGCTCTGCTGCGCGACCATGGTGCAAACATGTTTTTGGTGCAAAAGTTCCTGCAACTCAGAAGGGCACCTCCTCAGCAACACTGATTGCAGCCAGGCAGACCTGCTTGAGCAGGCGGGCGGCCGGGGCGGAGGCCCGAGTAGAAATAGCCCTCAGTCATAAACATCCTCCTGAAGAACCAATGAAGGCAGCCCATCAGAAAGGCTGTTTATCCCGCGTGGGAGCTGGAGTAGTGCTGCACTACTGACTATGGCATTTCATGGCTGTGCAAAACAAAACAAACACAAAACAAACGATTATCTCGACTTATTGTGTGTGTTTGTAGGTGAGACTGGCAGCCAGGCTTCAAACAGTTGCACCAAGTTTGTGCCAGTTGCACTCATACTTGATTCGGGGATGACACGGGCAAAGTAAAAACGACGGAAAGTGCAACCTCCTGCCAGCTAACCGCCGTCGCTCCATTCAGGCCTGCCCCATTTATATTCAGCCGGTGTCCCAACTTTGCTGTAGCAACGTCTTCAGACAAAGGGTCTGAGTGCAGACAGGAAGGAGCTTGCAGCTGCAGGATGCATCTGTTGGTGGCCCCGAGGAAGGATGCAGAGCACTCTTCATTCACAAGAGATGCAGGGGCTCAACAGAGATGGGTATCACTTTGTAGCACATAGGACATCTTTCAACACAACTTCCCTTATCAAGGTTGTCAAAAGAGCCACAAGCATGGCAGCAGAACCCACAAAAGTCCCCAAATTCAATGCAGTGGGCTTATTTGGCAAGGTTGCTCAATCTAATTCAAGGATCTTGCTGGTCTCCATGGAGGCCGCTTGTTAAGTCTGACAATGTTCGGTCTGAAAGACTGTTGGCTTCACAAAACTGGACAGAAACCACTGAATTAGATGACAAGGATGTGCTGCATGTTGCAGCTTTAAATGCATTTCTCAAGCATTTTCTCAAGAAATGTAAAATTGTGCAACAGATCCATCAGCATGTATGGGAGATATTTTCATTTATAATAATAACACGAATGAGCACACCCATTCAGTATAACGCAGTCTTACACCCCAGCAAAAGGAAGTATAAGCACACCTTCACAGGAAATGCTCAGTTTGTATGCTCTGAAACTTCCTCCCTGCAGCTGCACACATATTCCACCAATAAGGTTAAGGGTTACATAGAGGCGTGATTCCACAGGACATTGCCAGTTCCTGAGCTGAATATCAGTTCTGCAGGGAAATGAGCTCAGAGCTTCCTTTGCAGAAGAAAAAATCTTTTTTTGTTTTGTTTTGTTTTCTTTCAAGTGTTCCACAAACCTCATTGTGAATTTGTGTCAACTTACAACTCCGATGTTTGTTTTGCCCACAATAAATCGCCCTGCAATCGGCTCAGAAAGAGGCTGCGGCACAAGGAAGCCGGACGATGCCATTGTTCAAGGATGTGATTTCAAAAACGGGTCGAAACATGGGAAACAAATCTGGCAGCGCAATATCAAATAAGTGCACAAATTCACAGGAAAAGAACTGAATGAGACGTGTTTTATTCTTTACTAAAGGCTGCAAATTTTAAGACATAAATCACATGAATATATTATATATATATATAAAACACTGCGTTCTTGGCTTCATCATGACTTGACTGCTAAAATGAGTATGCATTTCTATTTTTAAAGCCCTTCCTGTAATCTATTTCTTGTCAAGATGGCAATTTTATGCGCTCTACAATTTCAAGGCTGCAGCGATGTGGCTTTCAGTTTTTTTTCAAAAACCACAGCATTCGACCACAATTCTCCGTCGGCACCGCAAGGCCAAAACGACAGAATTTCGATGCTGCATCAGAAACTGTCCCTCCGCCTGCATGGACAGATTTTTACAGATTTGTTAACACATCCTCTTCAGCTAGCTACTCACACTGAGTTGTAGGAAACTCTAGAAATGCAAAAGCGTTTTTTTAATTGTCTGACAGATGAATTGAAATTTAAGAATTTGACCGTGTCGTATAGTTTATAGAGTGAAATCTAAAGTAAAATCTCTAAACAAATCAATGTGCAAATTCTGTGTTCCCTTCAGAGACTGACATAGCTGACAAATACAAGCTTGTGGCAAGAGTCAAGCATCACAACACAGATGAGTATAGCGACTATACCTGACACTCAGCTGTTCAGTCCACCATCCAAGAGGTACACAACTCTCATGGGAATTGCAGCACAGAAAAATAGTGGTTAAAAATAACCAAAGTGACAGCTCTCCAGCAGACAAGCGGTCTCAGTCACATATCCTCACTGGCATCTCTCTGTCTGATCTGTTAAGCAATCTGTCTCTGCCTGCTGATCAAACTACAGCAGGCGGCGGTATCGCATCATTAGCCTACCCTTACAAAGCAAGTCAATGGACGTGTCCTTCAGTGAGGACAGATCCCAGGCGGCCACTCAGCAGGAGAAGGGAGAGGGGACGCCGCGGCTCTCCGGCAGAGGTTTAAATGTGTGACGGCATGCTCCCTTGTGAGTTAGTTGCCTTTGACTTTTTTGTATGCATCCCCTGTGCATAAGGTGCAAAAGCTGTTTGTGCATGCCAAGATTTGTGCATGTGTGGCAAAAAGTGTGTGTAAAGAGGATGTGGAGGCGGGCCTAGAGAGGCTTACTCATCATCCAGCGCATTATCCAATCACTAGCAGAGCCTCCAGGCAGCACAATGCCTTCCACACATGGCAGACCTTTTAACGGCTGAGTTAAACACATAAAACTGCACCTTCAGTTATCAAATGTATCACTATCAGGTGGAGCAGTTAACCCTCAACGACACGGTGGAATGTGACCCTGCCAGGAAGCTGACGATCTCCGACAAACTGCACACAGATGACATAACATAAGCCTAATTCACTACAATGCTCTAATTACTCCATTCATTAGCAGTTAACACATGCTATGCTGAAAGCAAACAGGCATGCAGCTGGGTAAATAATTAGATTTAAGCCGAGGGTTCAGCTGGAAACACTGCGATGCACTGACTGTAACCCAAAATCATACATTCACCTAATGCCCTGGGAAAATTATTTCTTTTTTAAAAAATAATTAGAATTATTTAATCATTAATAAGAATGAATGCTCTTGGAAACGTAAACGTAAAAAACTACCAGGGATTTTCTTGTTAGAAGCTTACATCCCCCCAAACAAAAACAAAAAAATGCAAAAAAGAGTTGCTGCCTGTGAGCATATTGTCTCGCTAAGCTACGTGTAATCAACAATCTCTCACACGATAATGCCAGCATTAAGCTCATTTGCAAAAGTGGCAAGCAATTTTCAAGATATGGATGTAAAATTTTGCTGCTGCCACACCTATTCCTTCCTTCCTGCATCGGCACAGGCCATGACTCTGAAGTTCTTGCAATACCATGAATGCGAAACTGAACCCTCCCATGGCCCGCAAACCTCACAACATGAATGAATTGGTGCAAGGGCGCGAGAGGTTACACCTAAAACTAAAAATAAAAAATATTTTCTGAGAGCATTATGACTACAAGCACAGAAGATAAATTTAATAGTGAACTGAGATGACACAATATCTACTGCATAACATGAAAGTTTCACTTCCTTCTATATTGAAAAGAGGGTGGAAATAAAACAGTACAATCTGGAAAAAGAGGATGCTCTTTGACAGATTAAGTAAAACATCCTCTGCTTAATGTTCCAAATGGAAAAAGAGCATGAGTCTTATATCACCTGACTTGTCTAAATCCCTCCTGCAGGCAGGCCTGGTGTCTGTCTTACCCATAAAAAAAAATTGTTAAAAGCTTTGTAAGAGCAGCAGGAAAGGAGGATGTAGTAGAGGAGAACAATTTCACCTGAGCCAAAAGTTAATCTCCCACAAGCTCACAGAGCATGAACAAATATTATCACCTTCATATTTTCATAGTTGAGTCATTTCTCCGACCGTACAGAGCCATCACTGCCAAAGCAAAAATGATTCTCCGCTCATTTTTGTCAAGTTAAAAACACAACAGCAACAGCTCCCAGGAAGATAAAACAATGATTAATTACAGACTCAGAGGGGCATGGTGTGGGGATAAAAAATATTTTCTTAAATCTAGATATCACATATGACATCTTGTGGTAGAAATCATCTACTGCACTCTGGCAAAAAATAACTCAAATAATCACATAACTATCATATAACTATCATATAATGAAAAACATTTAAATCTGGCAAAACTTAACTAAAAGAAAACTGCTAAACTTTTGATACAAAACCGTATGATTACTGCAATAAACTGCACCAGTTCAGACTTTACCAAACCCCAACCAATATTACTCAATCTATAATAGACAACGTGTCACAACAGAAAATCTTCCTCTATTTCAGTGCCACTGGGCTTCTCTTTCAGGCTTCTTATCAAGATAAACAAGTGTTTAGCTCAATCATTTGTCATCCAGCCGTTTCAATCACTGAGAAGTTTCTGCTTTCACTCTTGATTAATTGGGATGTTAACAGTTTGATGTTGGCTCTGACATGGCAAGAGACAGTTTCTCTTTTTCCCCCGCTGGACATCAAGTAAGGTGATATGGCCACAGAAGACCAGCCCCAGCTGTAGGGGTCAAATCCAACAAAAAGCCAGGGCAACCGTACAATAGATCAAAGGGCATCATGTGCCTCGCCTGATTTCGCGAGAGACTTCTTATACTTACAGTCTCACATTTCATCAATGTTAATCATATATGACCATGACCAAATGTTTTTACATTGACAGAGTATAACTGGTGAATAAAGTATGATAAACATCTTAAAGTGGGGAGGCTCTAACTATCTCTGAAAGGATTAAAGAAATAATGTTTTCTTTTAGGTTGCATATTAACCATTTTCTATTTTTGGCAACAATAAAGTCAAATAATCACTAGTGTGTGGTCTAAAGACCAAATCAAAGTATTTGTCTTGGAATTTAATGGGAGCTGCAATGTCTAAATGTCATTTTTCCCCTCAAATGAGCTTCCAGGAATGAATGCAACTGTTAATGAAACACATGACTATAACTGAGAAATATTCAAGCACCTGAATAAACAGTTGTGAGACAGTCAGATTTGCATTCATCTGCAACATATTTGTCCTGGAATGAGCAGCAACTGAAGATCACAGTTCACTGACTGGGGCCAAATCATCAGATGCAGTGCACAATCCAGCTCAAGAATGGAGGGGAAGGAAGGAGGGGTGCCAAGCACATGTATGCCCCATCTGCCACACAAGCGCCTCACACCGTTAAAACATCCTTCAGAACTTCGGTTTTGACTTAACGCAAATCTTTAACACACGTTTTGAGGTTACCGAGAATCTGCTTGAGCTTTAACACACAGAAAGAAACGCATAACTACTTTTAAGCTGCCGTTGCTCGTGCAGCAAGACCAGTAAACTTTAAAGCGACTCACCATTTCAGCACACGGTCGGTGAAAAAGCGCCTTGAGAAAACATGTTTTCGAAGTTCGGGTTTGTCTGTCGCGACCAAGAAGCAAACCTTTCAGTTTCACTCAGCTAAACTAAACGGAGAAGGGGTTTAAAAAATACATACACTGATGCATTGATTTTCTGTCCTAACTCGGGAAATTTACGAGGAAAAGGATCTCGCTATGTGGATACGGGAAGCGCATGCGCAGAGTGCGGTCATCCACGGATGCTCTCTGGAAGTCCAAAAGACAACATCCAAAACTTGGAGGAAAGATTTTTAGAAAATTAAAACTGTTGCGTATTATGGGAATTTTGGATTTTATGATATACCTTGATATTGCTTCCTACATAGGACTGTGATTTATCAGGGGAAAAACATAAATATATGTTTCTAAAAAAACTGACCAAAAAAGAAATTGTGAAGCTGTTTATGAGAAGTAGCCTATGAGTTTCACAAGTGAAGGATAGTATGTCAAATATGAAAGAGATAAGGTGGCTGTTTCCTGTTTAATTTAACCCCTAATGATAACTTGTTAAGAGGTCAATATTATGTTAGTGTTGACTTTATCTTATTTCATGGTAGGCCTGTTTATCCCGTTTTCATCTTACATGAATCAAACAAGCCAATCTCTTATATAACTTTAAACTGTTTCTCTATTTGATAATACCCAACTTTAATTTAACTTTAAAAACTTTAATAAAGCCTTAATGTCAGTTAATGATGAAGTATTTTTTTAACAGTGATGCTGTTTAATTCATTCAAGCAGTGATGTTCATTCTGTGCTAAATGAACAATCCACACAATATGGTTCTCCAAACTGGCAGCAGGTGTTTATCCCAGTGGAGGTGGAACAGTCCCTGCAAAAATGACACAAAGACAACCAACAATACCTTGGAAAAAGAATCAATTACTCTCTGAGATGGGGAATAACAGATGGCTAAAATGGAAAACGCATAATAGGAGCCCCAAGATCAGGTTCCTTCCTTTGACCACACAAAAACACGCACAAACAAAGATATTTAAAATATTTGGTGATTTGTTTTGGCAAGCTGCGTCATGCAGTTGGGTTTTTCATTATTAGTTTCCACCAACCTGATATGAAATTTCTTAAAATATTGCTCTTCTCTTCAACAATCACTTATTTCTTAACACTTGTTTATTGTGGAAGCTGATCATTCATCCTGCATATTTTAACCTAACTTGACAAAACTGAAATAAGTTGTGAAGATCTGTAATATGGGTTTCATGAGCATTACAGGTCAAATCTGATAAGGTTTCCTGTTTACTTTTACTCCTACTCATTATGTGTCAGATGTCAGATGTCAGTGTTTTCATTTATTTTATCTTATTTTGTTAAAGACCTAGCTCTTTTCATTTTTTATCTAAATTCTTTTGAATTCAAAGATAATCTGTTGTGTAATTAAGAATTCATAATAATCTTATAGGCCTACATTTAAAAGATGTGATTGAAATATTGCATAAATGGCATCAAGGTTAGTAGTGGGGTTACAGGAAGTGTTGTGTTTAAGGACTCTTCAAATATTCTGACTGACTTTGACCAAACTTTTCTTTTGCTTAAAGTCTCAGGAGATATGTTTTTTTCCCCTTTTTTTAAATACAGTTTTGTTTTAATTATATCAAAACAGGTTTGGATTAGCCTAGCTTACTTAAACCTATCATGAGACAAATTAATAGTAGGCCTATAAGTGGCTCAATTTTTATGTTAAGGTTTTTATCCTGCCATTAGCCTTCGCCCAATATGCACACTCGCCTATAATTGTTCTCCTCATTGTCCATTTCACATGGCATTTAAGTCTACATAGAATCACGGGAAAGTCTATCCATTAGTGTAACCCAAATAGCTGAAACGATTAATTCAAGGATGGGGATTCAGGCTGCAGGAGCCCAAAGAACATGGCGCAAACAAAACGCTGCGCTCCTGGTAAACACGCACTCAGCCGCCTCATTACCAACTGAATGGATGATGAGCTGTCAGATAACAAGTCTTGAGGACGCATGTCAATTTCCTTTAATGTTCTCATCTACTTGTTAAACATGAAAGTGGGTGGATGAGGGTATATAAGACACCCCTGATCTCCCAGTACAGGAATTTGTCATCAACCGGCTGGAAACATGCGCTCATTGGGAGCTCTGGCTGTTGCGCTGTACGCATCGCAGCTGCTGCTGCTGGCTCATGGAACTCATAAATCCAGAGATGGAGTCTACATTAGGGCGGACAACCGTTTTCCCACGTTGGACCGATCCGCCGTCTATCACCTGCCTACCTATATGATGCACCTGTACAAGAATTTCAAGTCCAACTTCTCCAGAGTTTTGGATAGAATGGAGCAAGACGCGGCGAAGCAAGCGGACACAGTGAAGAGCATGATGGCGAGAAGTAAGATATGGCTCAGAATTTTACAAGCCAGGCAGTCTAAAATTTTAAGCCAAAAAGTTAAAAAACGTGCGTATAAATTCCTGTAGATATGGTCAGAGTCCGTCATCTCTGGCATTTAGAGCCCCTCAGATTTGTTTGGGCTCAAGTGTTGCCCTGTCACTGCGTGCCAGACGACCTCAGAGGGCTTCAATCCACATCCCGCTCTGGAGCTGAATAACCATGCGAGGATCAGCGTGTGAAAAGGCCGGGTTTCTGTCTAATTCTCAAAGCAAACCTCTTTTTTCTTAAATAGGTGATGTTGATTAGGTCCCTCGCCAGACATCCCCCTATACAAATCTCTTGTTGGGTCAAATCAACAACTTCCCTTAGTTCTTTTTCGCACTTGGTCTGATTAGATTAGAGCTCGGGATTTAATGGTGGCACAAGCAAGCCAACTCAGGACAAGCCTCCCTGCTGCTGAATCCAATTTCACATGGCTGCAAGGTGTTAGAGTTATTACCCACCACAGTTATTTGTTTGGCTGAGGATATGCAGAAGCCAGAACATGCATCAGTGTGTTAAATGATTGGTTTCGGCTTGGTGTTTGGTTTGAGTGGATTAATGGAGAGGATGATTTGCACATTTGATCAAGAGTCTGACTCAATACCCCAATGCACTGGACAATACAAAGGCTAACCGCTTAAAATGCTTTAATCCTGCAGATTAATTTGAACCACACCTGTTCATTGAATCACAATGATGCTCATTAAAGATATGGGCAAATCATAGGCTGTCATACCAGTGACAAGATTATGTTTCTTAACCATATCTGATTCTGAATTTTCCCACATGTTCGTCTCACATGGTCAACATGACTTAACAGGTATTATTAAAAATGATGACTATTTTACTGATGTCTGATTCAGTTTGTCTAAACAACCAAAGATATACTATAAAAGATATCACTGTTGTGTCCTGATCTGGTTATTCAGAGAGGTGACAAAGTAAAGGGGAAAAAATGAATGCTTCAACCCAACAGATGTTGATTCAGTGGCTTCTTATAGTTTGGTTTGGGTGCCTTTTCAGGATCAAGCAGCTCCAGACCAGTTTCAAGTTGCTCTGTGAGATAAGCTTCATCCTATCATGTAGAATGTAACTTCCACTGCATGTCACAAGTGATCACTGACTTGTTTGATGGGTACAAAAAGAGCATAAAAAATTATTTTGGCCTTTATAACAGCAGGCCTCAACACATTTTGGAGGTTCTGTTCCACTATTTAAGGCAGTGTTCTCCAATCATCATCATCAGAGCATTTTTTGTAGGGGAAACGTGTTTGGAGGGATTGAACCTTACAGAGGAACTTCAAGTTGGTTTTTTTAAAATTTATTTATTTACCATATTTATATGAATACACTGCCAGTTTCTAATGATTTTGAAGCTTTGTATGAAACTAAACATTAACTTCATGTTTCTTAGATGTGTTATGTAGATGTGTACTACCTTAACCTGAATTGTTTGCTTTATGGACTTTTGTAGAAAAATTTGCATTTTTCCATTTCAAATGTGCTAACTGCCACTGTATATATTAATGTATGTTTTGATGTGGACATAAAAAATAATTTAGCTATATTTTTGACCAATTACCAGCTGTTTTCTGTAACATGCTCCTCATGTGTGCTTTCTTTTTTTTCTTTGTACTAAATCAGGTTTGAGGTACAACCATGGGCGCTGGGTGGCAAAGTTTGACCTCCGCGCTTTGCAGGCTGACAAACACATCCAGGCAGCAGAGCTGAGAATCAGGCTTCCTCAGTTACAAAGTGTTTCCAACATCACAGTGGAGGTGTATCACCGGGAGCGGGAGCTGGTGGGGCTGCTCACTCAATCGTCGCTGGTCACCTCATCTCAGAGCTGGAAGGTGTTCAACATGACAAGCCCTCTCTTGGGCTGGCTCAAGCGAAAATCGACAGCGAGGATTCGCCGGGAAAGAGGTTCAAGACGGAGAAAAGCGATCAAGAAAAAACCAGGCCTGTCCATTCTCAGTCAGCCTTTTTATGTTGCAAGCTCAACAAAGGAGCAGGACACGAGGGACCAGGCTTTGCTGGTTGTTTTTTCTCACACGGGGTTTGATGAGAACTCAAAGGCCAAGGCAAGCTTGCTCCATACAGCTGAACAATCCAAGTTCTTGTCCCCTGCTGAAATCAAAAGAGACCATTGGCCAAAGAGGCGAAGAAGCAAACGAGGTCAGAGAGAGCAAACAGCGAAGAGCCTGCAGGTGTTCAAGAGAGGGGGTGAAAAATCTGTCTGTCGCAGAGTGGACTTGCATGTTGACTTTAATCAAATTGGCTGGGGGTCCTGGATCATCTTTCCTAAAAGATACAATGCCTACCGGTGTGAAGGTTCTTGCCCTAGTCCTCTGGGAGAAGACCTCAATCCAACCAATCATGCTTACATGCAGGTAAGTTTAACTATTTCCCTGTTAGGGTGCATTAGGTATTAAGAATACAGTCACTTCAAGATCATGCTTTGTTCCTGCCCCTTAACTACTATGAAATCAATCATTAAAGCAAATAGAACATTAAGCTCAGGCCCTTTTCTCCCTTCCCTGCAATTTAAAGGTGAGATGATCACTATTCACTGATCCCGAAAAGAAAAGGGGCACTTACTTCTTCAAAATGGTGGGTTAAGTCAAGCCAAAGAAATGCATTGGTTGAGTCACAGGGTCACATGGTCTTTTTGAGTGGACACAGTTATAGCACAAAATAGGAGATACTGATGTTGACATAGAGTATTTGTAATCACTTATAAACTGTTGCAGATTGGCTCATCTGCTTACTGGTTTGAATTTACGGGGAATTTGGAGATAAAAAAAACTAAAAAAAAGTACTTTCAGGCTTGAGAAGGAAACCAAACTAAATTAGACCTTGAATTTTGACTATTATTATTGTTCTAAGCTAAATAATTCATATATAAGACATGGGTTGTTCTCTAAAACAATCACAGGCATGAGCTTTAATATCTTGAACATAAAACATTATACGGTCTCACTCTTTCGCCACAGTAATATTATAATTTACCTAAATCCTTTGTTTTTTCTTCATTTTTTTCAAGAGTCTACTGAAGCATCACCATCCTGAACGAGTGGCATCACTATGTTGCGCGCCAACCAAAATGAGCCCACTCAGCATGCTGTACTACGAGAACGGGGAAATGCTCCTTCGACACCATGAAGACATGATTGTGGATGAGTGTGGTTGCCAGTGACAGCTACAACCACCTCCAAGCATGAGTGGCATAACGTGCTGTAAAGAAGCAAAGGGAATTCTGAGACAAGGAAAAGGAAAACACTTAGCCAGAAGGAAAAAG
This sequence comes from Craterocephalus eyresii, assembly GCA_037177035.1. Lineage (NCBI taxonomy): Eukaryota > Metazoa > Chordata > Actinopteri > Atheriniformes > Atherinidae > Craterocephalus > Craterocephalus eyresii. Next base: position 8,364,146 of record JBBBVT010000023.1, on the reverse strand, counting down.
CTCTTTGACATTTGTCTCTTTGCACTGTAAAATTACAACAGGGCTTTGTGCAGAGACGTGACTTTAATCTGTGAGGGGGCTCTGGTTTGGAAGGTTGGAAATGGGCTGAAATACAAACTCATTAACAGCTGTCAGCTGTCTCAATCCACTGCAGAAGCTTATTCTCTTTAATTTATCAGTTTAATCTGTGTAAACGTGGCATGGTTGTTAAATATTGTAGCACTGTTGTTTTTTAGTGTAAATTACCATTTTTGTTACTTTAAACAAATGTATATTTATTGTAAATATTAAAAAATGTATTTATGTTCGTTTTACTGCACTGATCAAGTTTAGCATGTAAAAATGTGAATACTTTAAAGTGGGGAGCAATTTAACATGTGTGGGGTAAAACTATTACTGTGAATATTGCAGCTAAAATATAATCCCAATCTTGAAAAAAATAAAAGGTTTAAAACAATGTTTGTGTTTATATTCATACCAACAGAAGAATTTCAAGGTTTTTGTATAACAGTACATCAGTGACTTATCTGGATCCACCCTGTGTGACACTGTGACAAAAGAACAGGCACATCAAAAGAGACTTTTCTAGTTTTTACAGTGTTTCAGGCTCCCAGAGTGGCTTATACCCAAATTCTATCCAGAATTGTGTAGCAGAGGGATATGCAGCAAATACTGCTAAGTTGTAACAATGCTAAACTAAGTTCTATTCTTCTAAAGGCAGGGGGCTCGTTGTATTCATATCCTCTGAAAAAACACTGACTAACCAAGAATTTACCAGCACTCTGACCATGGCAATTTTAATTCAAACTACATTAGCCCTAAATAGCCAGCAGAGTTAAATTTACCAGTAACTTTAAGCAGAAAATATTTGATCTTCCGTATATTAAAATAACAAATAAATAATAGGTATAAGACGTAATTTAAAATATTTCTCATTGTAAAAACTCCTAAAATGCGCACAATCTATCCATGTTTTGGCCCACGGTAACTTTCTACAGTGTCTGCGTTATCACAGCGCAGGGCTGATACCCATCAACAACATCTGGCACAATCGCATGTTTAGCTTGTCGGCTAACGCGAGCGCTCATCTAATTTTTGCGTGCTTATTATTAGGTGTCAGTAAATTGCCTTGTCGTTTATCATGAATAACGCAGTATTTACGTGAACCAACATCTTTTGGGCTATAAATACTGACTCACTAAGCTAGTAGTGCTGTCGAAGCTAATGTTAGCTAGCACTGACAGCTGCCAGGTCCTGTTCTGTAACACTAGCTGGTCACTAGTTTTGGTAAGTGGCACCTTTCCTTTTAATAAAGCTGCTCTTTCTGCAGTTTGTGGATATAGTTTTGCTATTCAGTATATGTATAGGGTCAGGCGGAAGCTTTTTCTTCTGCTAATTTTGGGGTATACAGAAACATTTAGTCAAAGTAATGTGCGACTTGCTCGCGTGTGGAGTGGAGCAGTGGGGCATTACTCACTTCCCGCAGGCTCATGTTGGTTTAATAATCAGGCAAGCTACTACCAAGACAACGTTTTGAGAGTACTTTATGGTGTTTGTTTTGTATTTAATGTCTCATTAGTTTGTGACAATAAGGGGCAAATACCAATGACAATACCAAACAATGTGGTATAATAATTTGACAAAGTAAAGTGCAATAGAAAAACAAAACACAAAATATTTAACCACGACAGCATTTAGAAGTAAGTTGTGTTTTGAGTTCTTGGGTCAGACCAGGATCTGACTGTTGCACAGGAAGTTGTAAAATCTTGCATGTATTTTCAGATTTTCAAATCTGAAAAAATATTTTGTGCAATCTATGTTTGCCCACTGCATCTAAAAGTTTTAGTTTTTGTTGAATACTTTTCTATGTCTTGGATGAATTTTAGCCATTGACAGTTCAGATTCTAACCCATTCCTCCTCCTCATTCCTCCTCCACAATTGTTTCTGTTGCATTACCATTATTCTTCCATAACTAGTCCTCTGTAGAATGACTTGAGTGGTTGGCAATTTCCCTTATGATGGGGTCAATATAAATTCTTCATTTCCAACAGCCTGGGCTATCTTTCCTGACCCAGGTTTAGGCCCAAATCATTATTTCACAAATGAGACCATGATTTTATTTCTGAAGTTTTTCTCTTTTTTTCTACACTATAGCAAAAAAAAAACAAACAAAAACACTTCTGGCTTGTACACAAGATTATATTTCTATACATTTTGAGTTATGTAAGCCTATTGATATTTTAGGCCTTATTTTTGCAAATATAAAACACGCTTGATACATGAAAAAATATATGAATTTATCTAACCGTTTGCAGCTTTCACACTGACAGTGTTATATGTATGTCATTACAACAATATTAATTCAAAATGACTTGCATTTAGTCCAGTAAACATGGGTAAATGGGATCTTTCTAAACTAATTCACCCCTTTTTAAGCAAACAAATAAAATGCTTGTAATATTTTTGTTGAGATCTCTCACAAAGTCTACTTTTACCCTGTTACTAAATCAGTTATTATTGGAGTCAGCATGGAAAACAGGCTTCGAAGGAATATAATTAACCATTACTATTTTTGTCAAAGGATAGATGAAAAGTGTGCAAATGTAATGATTCATTCCCTCCCTTTGGAACAGCTACAGCGGAAATATGGCTGAGGCGGTTGCTAAAGTGGCCCGGAGGATTAATGCAACGGTTGAGGAGGGAACAGATAGTCTGGGTAAGTCACCCTAGAGATATTTTTTTTTCTCTGCCTCTCACCCACTCTTTCTACAATCTATTCAGAATTGTTGTGTTGTATCAGATTTTACCAGCAGGTGGCGACATACACTTTAATCTGCATTCTGCAGTAATCTTAAATCCCATTGTGTTCGGTACTTATGGATATTCACAGTTTCTTTGCTAATGTTTGGTAATCTCATATCCATATCCCTACTCTCTGCAGACCTGTCCAACTGTCAGCTGATCTCCTTCCCAGAAGGTGTGTTCAAGGTCCTCAGGACTGTCTCAGAAAACATTCAAGTCATCACATTGGCTGACAATGAGATGAAGGCCATTTCTAGCAAGTTCTTTTCCACTTTTACTCAACTCAAAGGTAGAGAACAATGCACTAAATACCTGTCTGATTCAAAAATTCTTTATTGAAGACGTGGCTCTGTTGTATGCTTTCCATGTTACAAACTGTTCACATGTCTTCATGCTATGACAGACAAACAGACAAGCAACCCAACCTTTTACTTGTGTCTTGAAATACCTTGCAGAACTTGACCTGCAAGGCAATGTCCTCACCAAACTGCCTGACAACGTGGGGGAAATGCAGCATTTAACCAGCATCAATCTGGCTAATAACAGCTTCTCCATCTTCCCTGATAAGCTTGCTGAAATAGCCTCATTGGAGAGGATTGACCTAGAGGGAAATAACATCACTGGTAATATATTAATGCATAATGTGTGTATAAATTTGATAGTTTCTTTAGTTTTCTTTATTTTCTATCTTTTAATGTTTTTTCTTAACAGAAATACCTTTGGAGAAGTTGTCTGTCATGCCAGCGCTGAGGTGGCTTAATGTGAAGTCCAACCCTTTGGATTCTAACACTCAGGCTGCTCTGCATTCTCCCCATAATTTCGACATTGTGTCAACAATGGAGTCCTAAAATATGACGTTACCCAATCTATAAACTGCATGCTGTGTGCCTTTAGGGTCTCTCAAGTGCCTGAGAGATTACATGAAAATACTTGATGAGGACATGATGATGTACAAGGAAAGAAAACACGGGCATATGAAAATGATGAGTTTACTGCTGCTTCTACTTTTAGGGGATGAAATCTGTCTTTCTTGAAGACAGTTGAACTTTTTAATATCTCAAACTGTATGTTTTAATTGCATATTTATGACTTTTGATAGTATAAAAAATAAACAACATTATGAAACCCTTGTTTACCATTGTTGTTTCAGCCACAATGTCATTTGCGAGTCATTTCAGCTGGTTTAACAGATTTTTAAGGAGGTATTGAAGATAAGAAGATGACTAGCACGGATCCAGCGATGGATGTTTATTTTATTGATAGAAGGCAACTTTATTTCCCAAACTTTAACTGTCTGCTGACATTTTAAAAGATATTAATTACAGCATGTTTTCCTCTATTTCACCTCAACACTTCACTGGAATGACAAATGAATAAACATTCTCAACATTTTCAGGTTGACTTTACAGTTAACCCAAATGTCAAGGCTTAAAACACAAAGTAACTAAGGCATTAGTTAAGTGTACAAAAGATCAAGTCAAAGTGTTTTAGGCAGGCTTTTCAAGATTTCCATAAATAGCAACACTGCTGAGTGTGAATCAGCTAAGCGGATGTTAGGTCTCACTGTTTCGAGTTGTGCATTAGACTATATTTAGAAATCTCCAGTAGCCAAATTAGTTTGTGTCTCATGACATGAAGGTGGAACTTCTTACTTAACCAGAGAAGGACATCCTATATTTTGTATGGCAGCAAGCTTTATAGGGTCCCATGACTTCTCTGTTACCCTAATCATAACCTTCCCTTGTTTTCAATTTGTTGTTTTGTCTAATTTTGATGTAGGTACAAATAGTTTCAAATAGTTAGTCAACAGCTGCTCAATCGCCCTTTGTATTATGTTAAAAAGTAAAAGAAAAAGATGGAAGATATCAGCTACAAGTCAAGGGAAGTTTATGTTTATAGCACATTTTCAGGTTCAAAATTATTCAGTGCTTTCCATAAAACATTAAAACATAAAAGAGGGAATTAAAATGAAATCATTTAAACACAAACACACACAAATCACTAAAAAGATTAAAAGTTAAAGAATAGTTAAAAGATACCAACCATAAACTATAATCATTCAGTAGGTATTAGTTTCATGAAATAATAGTACATGTTGAACATATATTTGACATGCCAGTTCCATTTAATCAAGTAATGGGCTCTTCTTGTACCTTCATGAACTTCATTATTAAATTAATTAACAATCTCAGAAATAACAAATAAAAAAAGTATAATATTAGACAAACTTAAAATGCTTAAGAATATCAACAGTGTGAGCAGACAAGTACATTATTAGCATACATATTTTACTTCTGTCAGTCAAGTAAAAAAGAAAAAAAGATTACATTTTCATTAAATGCACTTCAATCGGGGAGATCTCATCACTTAAAAGTTCAGGAAAAAAACAAAAACTGCTCAAAAAGCAAAGGCAATGGAAATAGAAGTCTATTAATATGTTACCTGTTCTGGATGTGTTAAGGAATTTCACATATAATGTTGCAAAAAATAGATCCAGAAGTCTGTTATCAAACTGTTGCAGTGAAAACAAAACAGCAAAAAGTCAATCTGGCTACCTAATCCTGCCTTGTTAATTGGTTTACAGCTTACACCAGTCGGGCCATCTGCTTCTCTCTGAAAACAGCTCTCAAGAGTCAAAGCTTACAAAGAGTAAAATAGAAAATGAAACTCATGTAAAGCAGCTAGAAACCACACAATAATGTTTCAGAATCCATGAAGGTTTCAAGGAGAAACATGTAATAAGGCAAAATTCACTACTGATCATTCACAATTACTACAGATTCAGATATTAAATTTGATTTAAATTCTGTGAATCTATGGGAATATGCAGAGGTCACCCGCTTTCCAAGTTTCACTCCCTTCACATAGGAGCTCTGCTCTCTCATGCAGGCAATTACAGGTCTCAGGTTAAGCACTGCGCATGTATACTCCTCTTCCTTAGTACCTACCTGTCAGTCATTTTGGAGCTTTAGCCCAGCTAACTTCGTTCACAGATCGCAGAGGAAGACATACAAACCAACATGAGCTTTACTACCGAGGAGAGGGGCAGGCCAAATACACAGGAGTACCGGCTGTTTTTCAGTGAGTAGAGCTTTTCTAATAGACTGTGTATTTGTAATTGTTGATTTAATAACCTATTGTTGTCAGTGTACTGAAAGTTTACTGAATGCATTATAAAGATGTCTTAACGTTTCTGTTTACAAATAAAAGCTTTAAGTGTATTATTCCTTTCACAGAAAACTCGGAGGGCACATACATCTCTCCCTTTCATGATGTACCCATATATGCAAATGAAGCACAGGTATTATACGCGTCTGTTGTCTTTTAATGAATTGGACATAGGCTAACTGTAACCACATTACAACCAGTTTGTAGGTACACTAGTTGTAATGTTTTCTTGTAGTACAAGGAAACATTACAACCAGTGTACCAAAAACTGGTTGTAATGTGCACAGTAAGGCTTGTACTGTGGTTTTGACGTTTTTTCTGGTACGCATGATGGAAAAACACGGGACATACAAGTTCATACAATCTAATTGCATTTGAAAAACAGCATTGGGTCCCTCCTTTATGGTCTTCCTTTTTTACCCCATTTCCACCAATGAAGAACTGGTGCAGGTGCCAGAGCCAGTGCTCAGCTGGTTCTGCTCTTGTGCTTCCAAAGAACCAGTTTTGTTGGTATGGAGACACTGGACCGGTATCAGCATGTTTCAGTTTGGCCAGATAGCCCCACCACAACCGCTGACGCAAGCTACAGAAACCGATTCTTAACTCTGGCCCAGCAAAGAGTTAGTACCATGATAGGACCAGTTTTGGGGGGCAGGAGCCAGTGCTTAGGCAGTCAAAAACCAAAGAACCGGTGCTTAGTCTGGCTCCGGCTCCGAACCAGCACTGGAATCAGCTTGGTCAAAAAGTTCAAGGAACTCTCCCCCTGGCATGGATTTCTGTAGAATGCAAATGAGCAAGATTTGCTTTTGAAAACCACTGGCGTAAAACTTTAATCTTGTTTGAAAATTTTTTCTAACTCTTATGTAAGTCTTATTTGATCATTTCAAACATTAAAGAAAAGTAGCACAGGGAGATTTATTCATGAAGTTACTGTTTCAAAGCTGATTTTCTTATCATTTTACAGAATATCTTTCATGCAATTGTGGAAGTTCCAAAATGGACAAATGCAAAGATTGAGGTATATTTTTCACATAAACATTACAAATTTATTGTCCTTTCCTTTAAAAAAAAACTTAGATTTTTTGTTCACTGTTTAATGAGCAATTATTGTTCCTTCTGTGTTTGTGTTTGTCTTATATTTCTAAGATTGCCACTAAGGAACCTCTTAACCCCTTGAAACAAGACATGAAAAAGGGAAACCTTCGTTATGTGGCAAATGTGTTTCCACACAAAGGTTATATCTGGAATTATGGAGCTATCCCACAGGCAAGTGCTCTTCACTCTAAATACATGCAGAGAGCAGGAAACCTGTTCATTTGACTATATGCTCTTTTTTTTTTGATAGACGTGGGAAGATCCCAACCACAAGGACAGTGACACAGGATGCTGTGGAGACAATGATCCAATCGATATCTGTGATATAGGAAACAAGGTCCTGAAATGAACTCATTCATTTATTCAATTTCTGTACCACTTAATCCAATTCAGGGTTTTTGGGGGGCTGGAACCTATCCAGGAATTAGCAGAGAGTCATTCATTTGCATCTGCATACAGCCATTTCAGATAAGTGTCTACTATTTTTAGGTGTGCTCTCGAGGAGAAATAATCAAAGTGAAGGTGTTGGGAACTCTAGCTCTGATAGATGAGGGTGAAACGGACTGGAAGGTCATTGTGATCAATACTGAGGACCCAGAAGCTGATGACTTTAATGGTATGAATAACCTGTTATACTGTAGGTCTTTGCTTGTGCAACTAGAACGTATCCAGGGTTTTTCCATGGTGATATGTTTTTGTTTGTTTGTTTTGCAGACATTGATGATGTGAGGCGACTTAAGCCTGGATATCTGGAGGGAACTGTTGACTGGTTTAAAAGATACAAAGTCCCGGATGGAAAACCTGAAAACCAGTTTGCTTTTAACGGAGAGTTCAAAGACAGGGTGCACTTTCCATACTTTCCTTTGTTTTCAAGAATGTCAGATATATATCTTTTGTGAGAAAAATGTCAAACATACAGCAAAATACCTTTTTTCATTTTAATAAGATACATTTTATTTGTATGAAATGGTTTTGTTGGAGAAGAGAAAAGTGTACAATGTGTTGTGATTTTCAGGACTTTGCCATAAAAACAGTGAAAAGCACTCATGAGTTTTGGAAGGCAATGATTTCTCAGAAGAGCAATGCTGGGGAGTTAAACTGGTAAGAAATTCATGTTAAGATCTAACTTGTGCTGTTTCATGGATAAAGGAGATGTGATAGTGTAGGTGAAGAAAGAAATGGTAGTATTTCCTTCAGTTATTCTCTCAAAACGCTTATTAAGCAAATAATGCTGAGGAATAAGATGCCATTTGTCTGTGAGGACATAGGCACATAGTAATTGTTTTTTAAAGGACCCCAAAAGAACATTTTTATGTTGTAAAGAGCAAACTCTTTCGCTCTGTATTCAATCAGCATGAACACAAGCGTGTCCGACAGTCCGTTCTGCTGCTCTGCTGGCGATGCAGAGACTGTGGTGAAGTCTGTAAGTCTATCTTAATTTCAGATACAACTTTAAAGTTCTTTTTTCATACCTTCTGACGAAAATATCTTAAAGTCATTTAATGCTATTTAATTTGAAAATGAATTTCTTGAGTGTAAATATCAGAGTTTAATAAAATCATTGACTCTCACAGGCATGTGCCTTTGGACCTGCAGATCCTATTCCAAGCTCTGGTAGGTGTTTGTTCACTTATTGTTTTATCCTTCAGCCTCAGAGAGCATAGAGTATACACATAAAGTATGTCTACATACTCATGTACTGTGACCCATACTCAGCAGAATTTCCATGTTATGTGCTTTATTTTCTTCTTCTTTAATTTGTTTTTCAGTTGACAAATGGTTCTACAATGAGAAATAAAATGGTTCAGCAAGACCAAGAAACTAAAGATGAGAATTCTTCCTTCATATTTGTCAGTAAATGAGAAATGCAGATTGACTTTAAGAAGAGTTCTTTCTTCATTCTTGTCAAGCACTTATAAAGGTCAGAGCATATGAAAAAAATGTTTTTCATTGTTTACACCCAATGACAAGTACCACAAGAACACTAATAAATCTAAATCCCAGTACTGTGTGTATTGTATTGATTTCATTGCCATTTCTACATGCTATGATAATCAGCGAATATGAGCCTGCCTAATATGAAGCCTTCATTTGAAAAGCCAGACTGAAAATGTATAGACATAAATTCCATTCTGATCTTTCATCCAATAACTAGTTTAAGCAATAAGCAAATTTCAAAATTGCCTTTTGGCATATCGATAAATCATGCAAGTGGTGTTCCTGATTGTAAAACTATAGCTTTGGATATAAATGTCTTGTAAAATAAAATAAACCTTATGGAATGTGGTGCCATGCTTTAATTAAACAGTGAACTCCGTTAAGCTCTGTATTATCTTGCTGTCATCTGAAGCTGTAGGTGGGGTGTCATTACTTTTTTTTTCTTGTGTAGCATCTGGATTGTCAAAAAAAAAACTATCTGCTGTTACAACTGTACAAAATGACAGGTACATGGATCATGTTAATGGGATGATATAGTTCATATAATAATAGGTTTCTTGTAAAAGACACCAGAAAATGAGAGCCTCTAGACTCACTTTATTTTTAATAGGAAATCTCTGTGAAAGAACTGTGAAACTTTAAGCAATAACTAGTCATGCAAAAGCACTCAGACAAAATTAGTACTACACAGAACATTTTATTTCCCTGTTAATATAGCGGAATAGAATTATAGGGCATGATTTAGGGTGTAAAATTTATGATACTACAATTCAAGATCACTAGGTTTTCAGGGCAAGTTAAGACTTTTATTAGTTTCACTTTTATTCCACTGAAATGCAATATGCTTTCTGGTTCTTGACGTTCTCATTCACGTCAGTCGTTCAGTAGGAGGCGCTTTAACAGCATCTACTGCATGTCATTACCCAAGTTCTAACCCACGAAGAAGAAAAAGGAGCCCCCTGATTGACTGTTTCCAAGGAGACCAACGACACTACCGAGAACTGGGACATTGGTAGAAGCTGTTGGTGGGTGAGTTAAAATCAAAGAGTAACTTAAATGTAACTCTTCAGTATAAAAATATATTATAGTGCTGGCGTCTCTTAATTATGGTTGCCCTTATAGTCAACCGTTTATTAAACGTTGACGTTACCCACGTGACTGAAGTAACCGGTGGGTTAACGTCAGATTTAGCTAACATCTTAATGCTAACCAGCTAAGCAGCACAATTTCTTCACTATTATGTTGCATAGAGTCGCTCAGAATAGACAAATAATGAATACTAGTTTGATTTGTGTATGTCATTTGTGAGTGTGAGCCGTTTATTCGGCCAGATGTAATATTGCTGTTAGCCACAACCTACAGTGGGTGGAGGTGGAGTGTTATGTCACCGGTATCTGACTAGTAGGTGATCACCTGCATGATGTCATGCTTTGAGCTTAGAAACATTTCTTGTGGCAGGATTCTTTAACATTAAAACAAGAAGAAAACAGGCGGATTAAGTTTGATTAACGCGAAGGATGGCTCAGTTTGAAGCCCAGCTAATGGAAGCAGCGAGAGGATAACGTGTTGCTAAATACATTGAAATAATAATGGAGTTCACCTAGTTGATCACTTCGTTTCAAAGCGCACTTTTACCACATTGTTTGTTTAAATAGATGACATAAATTCGGTTCAATCCGATCAAACGTGCATTTCTTTGCGAAATTATCTGAACAGGAAAATATTGGATGAAATCAGTCTTATTGTTTTAAATCCAGGTATATCTGAATATATGTGAATGACAACTTCAAAATATACAGTCACCGGCCACTTTATTAGGTACGCCTGTCCACACTTAATTTCACTTAATTTCTAATCAGCCAATGACATGGCGGCAACTCAGTCCATTTAGGCATGTAGACATGGTCAAGACAATCTCCTGCAGTTCAAACCGAGCATCAGTATGGGGGTGAAAGGTGATTTGAGTGACTTTGAATGTGGCATGGTTGTTGGTGCCAGAAGGGCTGGTCTGAGTATTTCAGAAACTGCTGATCTACTGGGATTTTCACGGACAACCATCTCTAGGGTTTACAGAGAATGGTCTGAAAGAGAAAAAAATCCAGTGAGCGACAGTTCTGTGGGCGGAAATGCCTTGATGATGCCAGAGGTCAGAGGAGAATGGCCAGATTGGTTCGAGCTGATAGAAAGGCAACAGTGACTCAAATAACCACCCGTTACAACTAAGGTAGGCAGAAAAGCATCTCTGTACGCACAGTACGTCGAACTTTGAGGCGGATGGGCTACAGCAGCAGAAGACCACGCCGGGTGCCACGTCTTTCAGCTCAGAACAGGAAACTGAGGCTACAATTTGCACAAGCTCATCGAAATTGGACAATAGAAGATTGGAAAAA
>JBBBVT010000023.1:8335119-8348466 GCA_037177035.1 Craterocephalus eyresii | reverse complement strand
GGCTATGGGGAAGGTTTCAGATGGTTATCACAGTACATCGACTGATGAGCAGAAATCAAGGCTTTTCCCCTCATGACACATGACAAAGACTCAACCAGCAGAAATTTCAATAACGTTTCCTTTTTAATCGTTAAATTCCTCTATGCAAACTTTAAAAATGGTTACTGGTAATCTGTCCTAAAAGGGTAACTAATGTGTTTCAGTTGCAAGGCATGTTAATTACTTACAAGTAGCGTGTAGATATGTATGCTTTGGTGTTGCATTATTTATTACTTCATAGATCAGCTACTTGGAATTGAGTGATAAAACAGTTACGAATTATAGTTTTAGAGGCAATATTGTGAAGAAACAAAGAAATAGAGGATTCATTTAGTTGATTTAATCAGATGTTGCACAGCCTCTGCCTTCAAAGCATAAAGCCAAAGATGTATGCTAATGACTCGGTGGATTAGTAGGAAGATAGATTCGACTTCAAGAAGAAATCTTCCAAGCTGAATGCAAACCCAAAATATTGTCAAATCCCTCTCACAAACCAAAAAAAGAAGAAAAGGCATAGAAAGGCGCTTGTGATCGAGTCAAATTTTACTATTCGCTGATGAGAGTGCTAAAGCTGCACGGCTCACTGTCAACATTTAAATCAAAGTATTTCATTTTTGGCACACTATTGAAATAGCAAATGTAGCGCTTGGATTAAGGCAGCTAATTTAAAGTGGGTTATTTGGACTGAAATGTGTCCTCTCTTTGGTTGTTCAGTGTGGAATTCAAAGATGAAACACTCTTACAGATCTCATCTTCCTGTGACTGCCCTTCTTCCAATTTATCATGAAGGCAATAATAATAACATGTCATTTAAATGGAAGAAAGCAATAAAGTAGAATAGATAGCTGTACTCTAGCGGATACAACCAAACTCCACTGCATTTATCTTTGAAAATATGTTAGTATTAAGTAGTGCTGCATAAGACACAGTCTTACCTCTTGCTGCTTGTAGTTGTTTGTAGTTTATTTGATTTGAGGATGGGTTAAAGTGAAAATAAGAGAATATATGTCAGAGTCTGGTTTTAAAGGCTAATAATTTATATGTAATGAGCATTTTTGTTGTACAGGACTAATGAGTTTTAAGTGCTGCTAATACTAGTACTCTTTGATTATCTGAAGATAGGAGAGTACGTTTCTAAACACAAACACACTAAGTTGTGAAATGATGTTGCTGTGTTTTCTTTTCACCTCCATGTGGAGGGGCGCATGAAAAGATGCTTAGATGTTTACAATGACCTGTTTGAATTTGTATCCTTATGACCTAAAAATTGATATGGAAAAAAGTGATCTTTATACCGTTTCCTGAATCTTATATTAACAGAGTCACAGAATATTCTCTGTATTAAAATATGAATAATTTGTATCAGAGATATCTAATATATGAAGATTTTATACAGGGAAGTGTTCATTGAAATACATTGTAGTGTGCATGTTTTTTCTTTTCTTTAAACGGTGTTATGTACCAGTTGCTTAACTGTAAACTATGTATAATACAGATGTAAATTATTGTACATTGATTACCTGTGTGGTGGCACAATAGAACACTGAAGTTATATCTATCTGCACATTATCAGAGTTTATGTTTTCATCAAGATGAGTATGAAGTACAATTAAAAAGTGTCCATTTTTTCCCCTATTAGTCCCGTTGGATCTCTCTTTTATCAACCAAGATTAGTATAAAACATACACATTTGGAGGTAAAATCTTTTTTAATGTTGTGAATTTGCCTGTACATGAAATTATTTGCTAGGAAACCAGTTTTCCCTCTACCAGTCACACTATTAACATTTGAATCGCTCTACTGAATCACATGCTGATTCAATGCATGGTCATAGTGTAGGAAGATTTCAACCATTATAGAGCCACCATTCTGTAATCTCGTTAGTGTTTCTGACTAAGATCTGATGTGGCTTACACAAATAATCCTAGTGGCGCAGCAATGGTTTACCCCAGTGAGATGTTCTTTATAGTCTCTGGCTTCTAAAATGATGAGCCATGCACGCATAATGATAAATAGTTTCATTATTCAACTTTGTCCACCAGCTTTGCTCATACAGAGAGTGAAATGGTTGCCTGCTTCTCTTTGCAAAGGAGTTCCAGCTAATGAGGTTGAATGGCAGTTTGCAAGTCTACATTTTCAATTGGATTATGTCTGGGCTTCGTTTGAGCCATTTTAACACACAATTATGCTTTGATATATCCCTGGCTGTATGTTTCAGGTAATTGGAGGGGGGGACCTTCTGGAAGGCACAAGTTCTGAGTGTTTTGCATCATCTATAAGGTTTTCTGCCACAGTTGCTTAATCCATCCATATTTCCATAAACTATAACCAATTTCCCATTGCCTGGTGAAAAAAAGCATCCCCCAAGCATTACAATGCTGCCACTATGTTTCACAGTGAGGATGGTGTGTTCAGGGTGTTGTGTAGTGTTAGTCTTTTGCCATTCACTGCATTCAGGCCAAAAAGAGTTAATTTGGTCACATTTCACCACAGCATCACCTTCCATATGTAGCCTTTGGCAAACTGCTAGAACTAGATTTATGAAGCACACAACGCATAGTTGTCCTATGGATATATTCTCCCGCCTGACCTGTGGATAAGTTGTAGGATTGCAAAAGACCAATTCAGATAGACTGCATTCTCAATATTAGTTAATAAATTGTTCTTTGGCATTGACGTATCCCATCTACCATTAAACCATTAAACCATATGAATGAAATGAAAAATACTTAATTAATTAATTAATCCCATAGGGAAATTCAGTTATGTCTTATGTCTTATGTATTATGTCTTAAAGTTTTAATGTTGGAACAAAATCATTGAAGTGTTTCTTTTTTTTCTTTTTTTCTGTTTCCTGTTTCTTTTTGCCCTCTTCACTGTTTTGCCTGTTGGAGTCATGTTCCTAATGCAAAACTTTGTTACTGAGATTGGAGAAAACTGGGAGACTGCCTTTTGCCATGGAAAGATCATTGGAACAGTTATATTCGGGTATGTCCTGGCCTGTCCACGCGGGAATACAGTGCAAGATCAGTCTCCTTATATACAAGAACATCCATGGAAACACTCCTCAATAATCAAGGAGCTGCCCATCCCCCACACCACATCACACTCACTCCACCCAAAAGTCTAATCCTTTCTTCACATTCCCATGACTAATAAACTCTCAGTCCTGGTGTACCTGGCCTTTTGCTCTGCAGCTCCTTGTTTCTGGAATTCACTTCTCAACCATCTGAGGGCTCCAAAGACCACAGAGACTTTTCAAAATTACCTTAAAACCTTTGTTTTGTATTTTTAATCACCGTAGCTGATTTTATTCCATTACTGCATTTATTAATTTTGATTAGCACTTTAAGATTTTTAAAAATACATAGTGTATTACAAATAAAATGTACTGGTAGCACTTTACAATAAATAATGTTAAGTAATACTTAATAATGTAATATTGTTTAAACTATTAAATAAAACTTTAATAGTCATTATGCATTGCTTAGCATATTAGTGCATTAATAGTTAATTAATTATTACCTTATTTAATTAATTTAAGTGTTAATAAAAGTGGAATAATTTAATCATTCTTCCTTATGCATGCATTGCTCAGCATTCAACACCACGTTAGTATGTTTTAAGCCCTTCGTAATGTCTCAAGTAATAACTTACAAATGCTGCTCATTTGGGGTGAATAAGCATTAAGCAACAGTTTACTAATATAGTGTTACCAATGTATTATATTTATCATGCAGGGATATTCAGGGGAATAGCCTTCATTGTGTGTCCAATAAATGCAGCCTCAAAAACTTAAAAGTGTTGGGTGAAAGTCCTCAACATCGACTGTAGATTCACTCAGTTCATGCTGCCCAGTGGGATCAATATCAACATGGATAGAAAAACCTTTAGTGAAAAAGCTGTGGCAGTCTTCATCGTCTAACTCAATGGCATCCCCGTCAACTGGAGCAAGTTATTCAACCTTGAGTAAGTTAAACTCATAATTGACCTATTTTCTGTCCCATTAACTCATAAAATGACTAGATTCTGTATGCATTAGCATTGGATCAGCTTAAAATACGTATCTCAATTATAAATATACATCTAAATCCCATTGAAGTCCATGATTTTAGATGGAGTTGGCAACTGCCTGCAGCCCCACCTCGGTTTATACTTTAAAGCAGTTTCATTACAGCTTTGGTTCCTTTGCAGTTTGACCATGACAGCTTCCTCCGTGGGAGAAACAGGAATACCAGTCACCACTCTTTTCATTTTGACAATCAGTGGGATTTCTCTTTCCTACTTGCTGGCAATAAGGTCTGACATGATCCTGCAAACTGGTTTGCTGTATTCGTTGCTACCATGAAGTTGTTGTATTCTGATGTGTTCCAAGAATAGCAACGCTTCAATTAGCAATAATATAAATGGCTGTCACGTAGACAGAAAACAGCTACAAGTTATTTAGCTGATGTGTGTGTCAGGTGTAATTAATGGTGGGACCACTGCTGTGATGCACAATCACTCCTTAGGACTGTTCTGTTATATTTTTTGACAAACTCAAGGAAGGGCTCTGTAATTAGTCTGAGAAAGGCAGAACCATGTGAATCCTACCAAAACAAGCATCCTTGACTTTAAGAGACAGTTCTTTGATGGAGACCAGAATGTAGCTGTTGTTCCTTCAAACTTTGGTCACGCATACTATGTTTTAATGAACCCTACCAAGTCATTCAGTGGTGTGACAGGTATTCCAGATTCAGTCCCTTACAGCACTACGTGGGTCCCGTCACAGAATAATAGCTGCTCAAGATTCAGTGTTTTCAAGGCAGTGCAGAAAGAAACAGTTTTTTTATGTTTATACAACCAGCACACAATGTGTTATTCAAGCTTTAATGTTCATTAACACTCAATGTTTTTTTTATTCATCATGATTGTTTTATCATTCTTTGTATGCGTTTTATCTAACAGTAAACATTCATAACAAATTTTAGACTAATTGTTTTTTGTTTATTATGCCTGTGCATAATAAAGTAGGTCAACTCACCTTTAGGTGAAAACGTAAAAGTGATAAATGTTCCCCCTCAACATGATACCATTTCAGAAAAAAATTTGAAGTCAAGAGTTTGGCTCCATTGCCTTTATTAGTAAAGTGCTCAGCATAGAAGTACATTCTTACTAACTAACATGCAATACTAAAAACAAACGCTTGGCCTATCAATAGCATGAATGAAGACATGGCATTAATATTTCTTATTGAAAAAACAAAAAAGTGTGAATCCAAGTAGAACTTCAAGTAATGCACATATTTTTTCTTTTTAAATAAACACAAAAATACAGTATTTCAAGTTGTAAACTCCAAACAAAAACAAACAAAACAAACAGTTTGTTGCACATTCTTCACCATGATTTTAGAGTTAGCATAGGACAGCGGCGTCTACTGTGGGTGCAGTTTGGGTCCTTGAAATCTAGGCCTCATACAGCGGTGTGTGTCTGTTTCATTCAGATCGTTTTAAAACTGCAATGACTTGTGGTGAACCTCAATCATGAAAGCAGCTTGAAACCATAGTAACCTGAAATCCTGTAAGCCTGCTTTTACACTGGATCTATATACACAATCGGTCTTTAAAATACATCCAATGAAGTGCTTCAAAAGAACAGTTCGACAGTTTAGTAAATAGGCTAATTTGTATCGTAGGTTAAAATCTATATCACTATTTAATGTCTTTATTTTTTACTTTAAAATGCTTTTGATAACGTCTCTTGTTATTTGAGTCTTTTAGCTGCAACCAGCACCTCTGTGTCTGTTTAATGTTTGATCCTAAGCAGGTAATGCCTCCTGTTTCAGGTTTCTAACTGGTCCTTAAATGCTGCAATCAGACTGGAAACAATGAGCTGAAATGTTTGTGCATCATTACACAGCTAAAACTTGTCATAGAGTAGCAAAGCTGTGAAGGAGAGCAACAAACTCAGCTGATAATTCCCTGTAGGTTCATCAGACTAGCTGGGCCATATGTCGCATTGTTTTCAGGGACAGAAGAGAATCAGCTACCCCAGCAGCAAAAATCACTGACATTGTTTAAACAACCTGCCTGAAATTGTGTAACTCTACGTAGCTCTGACAGGGTATGAAGTCCGGGCCTCTGGGAGCATCCTAAGGAGAAACCGAAATGTTGGCAACTGGGTTTGTTCAAGGGAGGTGTATCCTATAGATGCTCTATTGGATGGGCATCTGTTCAGTAAAACAAACCTTTCTTTCCCCTTGTGACTAAGTAAAAAGAAACTGTTCCCTCTTTTTGCATCTTTAAGCAAATCTCAGCTGGCCATCTCCTCACTCTCACTTCATATTCACCGAGACTGTTATTGATTATCTCATCTAACCTTCTTCAAGAAAACAAATAAGCTTATCTCCCAAAGTGTCAAACTGTTTTGCGTCTGATCTCTAGTCATTCCAGTGAGGCGACGACTCTAATACTCAAGCAACTGTTCACACAATACAAAATTACTTGTAATCTCTATGTGCATAGATGGCGGTAAGACAAGATGGGAGTTTTGGTGAACTTTAGCTACCTATGGCACAAGAGTCAGTGGCTACCCTTTTTCAGGACAGAAATACACAAAGCTCTGTTGCTCAAAAAACAGAGAATAGAATGAAGCAAGAACATTTATCGATGACAAAAAAATAATAATTAAAAAACAGCTCATCATCTTATCATTGGACCTGCTAAGCACCACAAATCTCACCAGGGCATTTCCATACGTCCCCAGCCAGATCCCGCAAACTTTTCCTTGTAGTCGACAGCCATGCCTGTTGGTTTTCAGGCCAGGTGCTGTGCTCTCTTTGTGGTGTCAAACAGTTCTACCAGATGTATCCGCCATCATCTGCCTCACCCTCCTCCTCCTCTTCCTCCTCTGCCTCCTCCCCATTGTCCTCTGCCTCCTTTTCTTCTTCATCTTCCCATCCCACTCCACTCCCAAAATCTCCCGAATATCCAGCCACTTCATCTGAAAGAGGATAAATGGATGTTAGCGAGCCATAAACAGAGAAGTTGAGACTTTTCTGGTTGCTTAGGTAGTTTGAATTGGCCAGTGGGAGATTTGAACTTTGGATTAATATAACTGAAAAGATAATATTTTAAAAAACTGCACCGTGAGATCAGGGGAAACATAATTTCCTATGTAACATCTCTCTTTGCAATAATATCAGTTGTCTATTTACAACAGTCATGTTACATATAAATGTAATCAGGACCCCAAAACCAGCAGTATTAATAGGAAAAGAAATCTGATAATGAAAACCATGCCAAAACATTTTGGTTCTTGTATGATAATAAAGTAGGAATAATATGATAACATGAATTAAGAGTGTTATATGAGTGAAATATTTTGATAAAACTGGTCATGCTGAGAAATTAATGTGGTTATTATAACCGTTTATAGTTACTTTATACTCTCACCTAGTATGTAGTGTGGTAGTTTCTAAATAACAAGAATGACTAGGGGCTGTAAACATGAAAATCACCTGTTTCCATTTTATTTAGTAAAAATCAATAACTTCAATTATGATTTTAGGAGCTTGATTTACCTTTAACTTTCAATTACCCCAATGTATTTGTTGTCTTTACCAAACACTTACCTAGTTGTATCTCATTACATTGTTTTATGTGTTATAAAATTATTACAAATCTGTTACCCAGCTATTATATCATGTGACCTGCTGCCACGTAGAGTTCAGCTTAAAATGATCTACATTATAGAGCATACTCTAGCGTGAACCAAACACTTCCAAAGAGATGTCTTGGTCAACATTGGAATAAACAGTTAAATAATGCTTTTCTAAAGTTTTCACAAAGCACTTTCATGACTTGGTTGGAAAAGGTGAAGTCAAAGAAAGATAGGCAAAGTAGTTTGTAAGGATTCAGGAAAAGATGACTGCAACGCGAAAGAAATCTAATTTCTCTTGAAATGTTGAATGTTTTTGAAAACTTTGTGAAAAGGGAAATAAATTTGACATTTTTAAACCAACTGAGCATCTTATAAATTAAATGATTTAAAGCTTTTTGGAAGAAAAAATAGGAGAAAGACAATGACAAGTGTTGCTGTAGATTTGTAGTGTGGACATATAAATATGATATATAAAATGCTGGTTATTCTACCCAAAATCTAGACTGATTCATCAACAGACAAAAGAAAAAAAATCCACATACACTGCTTTTCCTTTCTTTTTTACTCATGCATCCGTCTTACCACAGTCAGGGATGCCATGGATTCTGGAGCTTGTCATCTCTCCTCCATGCGGATCGACGCACCAGCATTCCCCTCGGCTCTGGTCACACTGCACTTTCCTGTAATAGCCGTCCTCATCACAGCTGGGAATATACATCCCTGCAATAACATGCACACACTCGTGCTTGTTTATTGAACATCTACACCGTGATCACACATCCTGATGCATGAGATGAGTTCAGCAAATGAGAGCATCAACACGCCTTGGAGAGTCAGAGATAAGAGCATCACACCAGAACAGAGGCAGATTTTTGGCAGAGAATCCCACAAAGACAAAACCAATTTCCCTTGTTTGTTTGACATAAATGTGCTGATGTTGGTGGATGTGATTTTAAATTGTATGTTGGCACAATGTGTTTGCTTAAGCTGTAAAAGTAGCTTGTTAAAATGTAGTGACAGCCTGTGTGACAGAGCTCTGGTGCTTCAAACTCCCTCAGGACACTCTTGTCAAACCCGGAGCAAAGTTTTCATATAAGCATCGACCCATCCTACCCTACAACTAGGGAAAAAAACAAACAGACAACACAAGAAATGAAATGAGTGGGCCTCAAAGATGGCTGAGATCTGAGTTTGGAGCTGAAGACAGCAGCTTAACAGTGTGCTGAGGATGTTTGGATCCTTTTGAGGATTTCTCATAGAGTCAGTGGCTATGTTAGCCTTTATTTTTGTTTTTTCTTTCCAAAAACCAACAACTGTATCCTAATCCCATTTCATTTTTCACATTTCTAGTGTATGGAGAGATTGTACGCTATATTCTGTAACTTTAAAAAGATCTGAGGCCTACTCGTTGATTGGTGTTTGTCCGAAAGCTGTTGAAATGCAGCTGTGCTACTGAAAAATACATTATTCCACATTATTATACAAAAAAAATATTTACCAGACTTCTTTTTGGCAGCCTCCTGCACTTGGATCCTCTCCAGCTCAGTGAGGCACGGCGGCTCTGTGAGAATCAAACAATGAAAAAAGTGATGACAGACAATAGCTAAACTGCGCTCCTCAAACTTCATCTCAGTCAATGCTCTTCATAATTACACTTTTTGCTGATATTGATTTGTTTAAGAAGTCTTCTATTTCATTCCCCAGAGCGTGATTGATCGAGGATGGCTTAGGTGAAAGAACATATGGATACAGAGCGAGAGGGACAAGAAAGCGTGCTGAACCTCCAGAGCAGATAGAAATAGAAACAAAGAGAAAGGCACTTTGTATCGACCTGCAAGGTAACAAATCTTCCCAAGCATTTGTGCTTTTATAACTAGATATATCACTGTGTTAAAGCCACAATTGGGAAAAAAACACTTAAAATATCAATTTGTATCTCTAAGAATGTAGAGCAAAAAAAATTGCTTTTAAGCCTTTCTGATCTAGTAATTCATCCAACATCAACTTGTACTGATAAAAAATTGATTAGGTGGTCAGTTTGATCTGTTGTGTGAGTGATAAGTATGCAAACTCAGCAAAGGTCAAATGGTGCAAATGATCGACTTGTGCAGGGCTGAGATGCATCTCGATGGAAACACTTGATCATTCAATGAGATCGCCACAAATAATATGTCAAGATTAAGGCTTAAAATATGGGCTCAAAATGTGTTTTCTCTGTGCACATTAGGTTTCTCAGATCAACAATTACAACTATTTTTTATTATTCCCAGCCTCAGTTCTTTTGTTAACATGCAACAAAAGCTGAGCCTGAAACAATTTTAGTACTCAACATCTACAACATCTAAACCATTTCTTATCTACAAGCAGAAACAGAGTTCACGTGATAGAGGTTGACGCTTTGCAGTAAAACTATTAAAATATCCAAAGAAAACTGTTTCAGCAGCTGCAAAAATCAATGTATGGCTTCTTTTCCACAGACTTCCAATCAAGGACATAAATTGTAAGGGAGAATTGTTTACAATAATGAGCATTACAGGTTAATTTAAAAATCAGCATGAGATTGAAGTTTTGAGGACTTTGTAATTGGAGAACCACTGATGAGGTAATGACTAGCTTTTCTAAAGCAAGGTGGATAGATGGGTTTAATGTCAGACCTGTACATGATTATAAGTTAATAGATGGATGAAAAAAAATGACTGAAATCAATTATATGCTTGAGGTTAGGCTACTCAACTCTTTGCCAATAGGAATTTGGGAAGACTTACTGTATTTTCTCCTCAGATGTTAATATACTTGAATAAGTTTTGTTTTTATTCTGCAGACATTCAGGCAAGTTGTTTCTGTTTGAACAAGCTGAATTTCCCAAACTATCCCCAACAATTCCTTTAATGCGCCATCACTGAATGTTCAATGTGTGGCTGTATAATCAAAACCCATTGTTTGGTTTGACTCCCAGTTATTTGATGCTGTTTCACGTCGACCTAGTTTTTATTTATCCCACTTCAAGGTGATCAAAACTACTGTGATCTGCCACTCTGAGAAGCAGGCGGGAGAGACTGACATCAGTGCCACCCCTCTGATGTAACCTTGCTTTTATTTCCCCCTTTTAGAGATTCTGCTTGAAATAGACCCCATTTCTTCCATGGAAATCTCTTCACTCACTTTCTCTCCAGAAACAAAGGCACCACTCCGCTGTAGAAACCTTCCCGTCCTTGTAGCTGTCACAGGAGTTGAAGAAGGGTCGGATGCAGACCTCGTACTTGTCCAGGTTAATAGCAGCCAGCTCAGCTTGGTCCAGATACAGATCGCTGTTGGTGTCCAGCTTTGAGAACATCCAGCCGATGGAATCTTTGCAGCTGGCTACCAGGCTTTTGTCCAGCACTGCCAGTAATAACCGCATTCATTGTTGTTTAATTCTGTTTGTGTTACATCTCTTTGCATCGACATCTGAGGTTTATGTTTGGCGGCTGCAGAACAAATTTGCTTTTTGTGTGTCTAACCTGAAGTGGTGCCAGCGCCAGGCTTGCCAGAGTTATTCTGCTTCGCATTTCCATGAAGGAGCTGGAACCAGTCTCTCAGGCGGTCACCAAGGTCTGCCAGGTCCTGGCCAGTGCAGCTCTCTGGAGACACAAATAAGGAGATCCTACCATTCAAAACTCTGGCAGATGCTAGACAGCAGCATGACTCATTTTCCTGAAGGCAGGCAGCAACAGACTCAATACTGCATCCAGTGTTCATACCGATGTAAAATGAATGGCACCAGTTCCCCCTTGAATTCCCCAGTTCCTCTTTACGGTTGTATTTCCAAGCTCCAATTTAGTTTACTATCTTCTAGTCATAAGAAAACATACAGCTAGCTCTGACGAAGCAGATGGTTGTTTACCTTTGGAAACCCACTTTCAGTTTCTTGCCACACACTTGCTCCAGAAGAAATGTTTAATCTGTTTCATCAATTGGCATTTTCACATGCCCAAGAGCCTGGACAATCAATGGTGTTTGGCTGCATTAATAGATTGTGTACACTCTAAATAATTAATTACTACTTGATTGAAAGAGCAGTTAACCACATGGGGGGGTATTAGGCTAACAGTAATCTCTGAAATTGGTGACTATTGATCTCGAATGTCGAACAAGCAGTGGGTTGATTTGTTCTGTGAGAAAATTGAAGTCCTATCCTGCAGACAGAATGCCACATTTACCTTCTTCTTTTTTAAAAAAAAAGAAAGAAAGCTTGACTCGTTAAAGGAAAGGCAATCATGCAGACGGATAAAAGTGAATCCCAAAATTAAGATGCATGAATATGCAGGAGGTAAAAGTAAAGGTGCTTTCCTCGTTTTATGTCGGTCCTTGTGATCGAGGCTGTGGTGCAGGGGCAGAATCCAGCACACATGATGCTCAGGTCTTTGCCTGTGAGGCAAGCCTGCTGCTCCAACTTACACTGTAAGAGAAGGCGAGAAAGGCAGGGATGCTGTTAAAATATTTATGAGGGTGACCGCAGGAAAAAGATTGCTCATTCAGACGAGACACTGCACTTAAGGAGAGGCAGCAAGAATGAGCTGTCATTTTCCCGTCTTCCCATGCAAGGTCAAAATTAAAAACTATACATAAATCAATGGAGTCCTGGCAGTGGCTGGTCTGCTGTGATGTCGCTCAAAACAAAGCCAGTCATTAATCATAGGCCACATTGAACCTTTGTACTTGTCCTCCCGTGAGCATTGATGAACTGTGCTGCCCTGCTGCACCCACATTTATGTCAGCACAGCAGGAAACTGCACTTGACTGGTCTCTCTCATTATTTAGAACAGTGACATGACCACTTTTAATTTTTTTTATGTTAAAACTCTTACATAAGTAATGAAACATATGAAAGTAAAAGAGAAGTGTTTAAGAAAAAAGATTATTTTCTTTTACCTCTGAAGCATAGTTGTGTCCATCAGAGCCACATACAGGTGAGGATGCAGCCACGGGGCAAGGTTTGCAGCTGCTTTCCTGCCCTGATTGTTTGACTCTGAACAAGAAAGAGACATAAAGTTAATGTTCAACTGAATGTGGTAACTGTAGCCTATGCTGATGCTGGTCCAACACAACAAAAATGAATATAATATTGATGACAAATCAAACGGATCACCCAACTTTGATGTTCACAGCGTAAAAAAGGTTTAATCTAGTTTGCTGTGAAAACTATGGGAGGAAGTTCATACTATATAATGAGCTTAGTCTATCATTTGATAGTAGCATGCTAACGCAAGCTAAAAAGTTGCTAGCAGTGTGTAAGTGACATGTTATTACAGTATGGCAATGCATGGAGTAAATCGAGATATTTCAACAAAAAGTGATTTAGACATCTTGTGAACAGGGTGAAAATAATCTGTAATGTTTTAAAATTCAGTGGTTGTAGCTCAAAACATTTGCTGCATTTCATATGGACCTATGAATATGTAAATTTTTCAACTTTCACCTCTTCCCTGAAGCTGGGAAATTTCTAAAATCGATTTTACACTGCACACCATTTCATGGTAGTGGTTGAAATTTTATCAAATGGTGTCTTGAAGACAACCTTTTCTAAAAAACATTTTTATGCCAGTGTGTCTGTGTGTGTCTGTGTGTGTGTGTCTGTGTGTGTGTGTGTGTGTGTGTGTGTGTGTGTGTGTGTGTGTGTGTGTGTGT
>JBBBVT010000023.1:8319695-8335019 GCA_037177035.1 Craterocephalus eyresii | reverse complement strand
GTGTGTGTGTGTGTGTGTGTGTGTGTGTGTGTGTGTGTGTGTGTGTGTGTGTGTGTGTGTGTGTGTGTGTGCATGTTCATAAAAGTCTCCTTTTGCAAGTTAAGGTGATTGCTTTTGTTGTTTCTTTAAAAACCTTGGTTGTTCACTGGTAGCCCACACGACAGGTCCCTGCAGTAATATCAGCCACATGGCTGTTTGTTTTCCTCATGACAAATTAATGTCACAAACATTTAGAAAATGCAACATGGACATGAAGACTAAAAAAATTTGACCTTTGTTGCCAAGGTACAGGTGTTTTTGCCACAGAGAAAATTCCATTCTTGAAACCTCTGAAGCATAAAGCTTTGTGGGTATGTGGATCAAAATTAGATAAACAGAGAACACTTGTGAACAGATACTTTATCTATCAGCCTGCTAGAGTCATACACACACCTAAAAGAAATCTTCTCGACTAAGATGTATTTATTACATTCTGCAAACAATGATCCAAAACAAAACATTTTTGATTATAGCCAGCTGACTGGTAATGACAATGTCTCTGTTAATTTTATGGATGTAGTGCTCATGAAATTTGCCTTGGTTGCTTTCCTCTCACACACCAACTGACTTTATGTTCAGTGAGCACAGCCATCAGGCTCTGCTGTATGGCTTCTTCAACTTCTACTTAATGATGCTGAGATGGCTTGGCGTGGTCGCATTCGTGCTTATTACCCACCATTCGACACAGTCTCTCATCTCTGTAGTGACTCTGTAAATGAAGCACTTCATTGAAAAAGATAAATGCCTGTCACTGCAGATAGACTTTGCAGGTTGTAATAATTCAGTTCATTAATTCTTTTCAGACCGCAACCCTGCTCATTTGTTTTTCAGTAAGAGTGGAATAAATGAGTGCCGAGGCAGATAAATGTTTTTCACCGAGGTTTGCTGCAGAAAAATAAAGTCTGTGAGGAGAGAAATATTAACCTCATTGTTATGCAACTATAAAGCTGAAAAAAACATTTTTTGTATGACTTCAATTGAGATGGTTTTATTAGTGCCCATTACCTTATTGTCTGCTATATTATTAAGTTGGTTTATTCAGGAAAGTACAATATTAAGTACAAAATCAAGTGCATCATAAATTCAGATCATTAAACTCACTCAAACCAGAGGACACACTGGCAGCCTGACTACTGGATATACAGTATGTAGATCAATATTCAGAATAAAGTATTCAAATTTGATAGATACTCACAAACCCTATTCAATCTTAAATTCACTAACCTTAGATTTTTTTTTTTAAAGTCACTTAAGGTGCTCAATGGTGTTATTTTTAGTGAAGAGTGGTTTATAAGTTTCAGATCTAATTACCAGCAGACTGGATGTAGTGTGCATTCTCTGACTATATTCGCCAGTAGGATGAGAATACGCATTCCCCACTACCCACTGTCTGCAGCGGCCACCACAGTATCTTGAACGCACATCCAGGAAGTACAACATGCTACAGTTTGGGCTGTAAAAACATTTTCTAAATGAGGTTGTTTCGAGTAAATTATGGATGCTACCCACTCAGGACACTTGGATTACATTGGACGAGCAGTATGGAGGAATATTGCCAAGTTTTTGTGGACTTTTTTGACCGGGCCCCGTTCAACATCACTGTAAAAGATTTGATGCAGAACGAAAACCTCCCCACATCTCCGACCTATGATAGATATCAAAAAAGTGTTCCAGAGTCATGAGGGTGAGTAGAAACTCTGAATCTTAAAAATGCAAGTGCAAGTGCAGTCCCGATTCTCAGAACGTTAAGCTAAGAGGAGAATGGAGATATAAATATTACCAATGGTTTTGGTAATATTTATATCTCCATTCTTATCTTAGCTTAACATATTATTTTAGTTTAGGCCCATGTTATGGATTAGTTACCTCATTGTTGCATAACATTTATTTTCATTTTATGATCTTTTTTCAATAGCGGCTGGTGCCCACACTAAAGAAATCAGCACAGCTGCAGACGGCATTATTACGGATCCTGTAAATCTTTCCCTCTTCTTCTTCTTCGTCTCAATTAACAGACTGAACGCCGCTTTGGCGTAATGCCACCCTCCACAGTCTGAAGACGTTAAGGGGTGTGTTCCATTTGTAAGTCACAAAACAGCCCTCAACACTTGGTTTTGAGGGTACTTAAGATTGAGGGTTGGGATTGAGGGTTAAGAGATCAATCGGAATTCACCCTTTACAGTAAGTCATGGCACATTTATGGACTTGTAGTAGACCTGATGTAAATAGGGCCCCAGAAATAGCATTCCTGTCCATTTAGGAAACCAGTAGTCTATGTCATACTTTTTATAAAAAGAAAACAAGCATCTTCTTGATTTTAGGACCAAAACTCCTCCTACCTTTGCTCCAGTTTCTTGCGATTGACACACATGGGCCTTTGGTAGCCCTGAGCGACGCAGACCTTATGCCGGCTGCATTTCACATTCTGGCACGGGTCCTTGGTGGTGTCAACAGCTGTGAACACAAAGAACAACAAGGCTGAAAATGCAGAAATGTCAATCACACCTGAGATGTTTTTGTTTAAAATCTCTATTTTTGTCACCTCCAGCAGGCAAACACAGCCTTTTGGCTGGTTTTTGTTTCTTTTTACAGAAAGCATGTGTTCAACAGACTGTTAGAGAGTATGCAAAAACAAGACTGCTGCTATTTGCTCTGCTGTGTAATCAAGTTTGGTGTAATTGTACCATCTAAAATGATACCCCAAAAACTTTTAATCAAGTGTATGCAGTACAAATCATGAAGTTCCCAGTGAAAAAATATTCTCATGTGCACCAATGAGTCAATTGATGTTATAGTAAGCACTGCAAAAAAACATTGATGCTTTGCTGTCAGCGTGGCAGTCCAATCGTCTCAACCAATGCCAGCAGTCTTCACCGGCTGTCTCTGAAAGCCTGACAGCACTGATTGAGCGTCTCCTTCCTTTGGCTTGCCACATCTCACTTCACTCATGTCAACTTATCACTGTCTTTCCCCAGCTCTCCTCTTCTCTCTATCACACACAAACTCACACTCCATCTTTGTCTCACGCATTCTTCTCTTTACCCCCCCCATCCTCCCATGTATCTCTCCCTCTCCTCAGAGAGTTGAATGGTTCAATACCAGCCCCTTTTCTACTGATAGACTGAGATGAAAATAGCATCATGTCCTCCACCTTCCTAAGCCAACGGTCAATGCCGAAGGAAAGTGGATGTTGCGCCTTCCCAGTCCAATTGCTACCTTGCTAGAAAGGACTTGGAAAGCTCGACGGTTTAAGATAAATTTAAGCGTGAGTAGCAGGGAGCAGCAGCTGAGAGAAATTTAAGCTGTGAAACACTGAGTCAGCTAAGCAGCTGTTTTGTAGTCAACACGGTCACCAGACAAGGTGGCTGACAATCAGATCCCTGCAAATCGGACAGCTACGGGATTTTTTGAGGAAATAGTGGACTTTTATGGAATTAGTGGATGACAAGATAACCCAGAGTAAGATCAGAAATATGATGTGTTATGTGATCTCTTGATCGACTCTGCAAGTCGGTTTATTTAAAAACCTGTAGCAATGTCACTCTGTTCTCCACCGTCATGCAGCTAACGGTGAAGTTTGCACTCTTGATGCGATGTGACGTTGATGTTTCTGATGTAAAAATGTCAACATTTGCGTCTCTCGTCCTTCAAGCATGATAGTTCAAATCCTGACCTGCAGGCTTAAGTCTGTTTCACAGTACTTTCCACAGCATGAAATCAAATTTTGTCTATGTGAAACCTAAAAGACAGAGTTATCTATAGACATTCACTGAAAACATTTTGCATTTGCCGACACAAATATATAACGTCCAACTTTAGCAGAAAGCATGGGCTTTTGTTAATGATCAAACTGATCATAACATAATAAAAGTCTTTACAATTTGAACCAACCTCTCAGAAATAAGTACATAATTGGACCTATAGGGGGTACAGAGGCCTGCCACTGGGATGGTAGTATCCTCAAAGTTGCCATTGTTGTATCTTCAATAGTGGGTACTTATTCGTAACCTTGCAGTTTAAACCTTATAATAAACAGTAGAAAAGGTGTCTTGCCCAAGCACACTTTGATATATGGTCTGGGGAAACCTGAGCTAAATCTGACTGAAAGATGGCTGCTCTTCCTCCTGAGCTACGGCCACCCCAGAAACAAATGAGGTTAGAAACCCTTTTTATTGCCTTTCCTAAAGACTACATTGCCTCATAATCATTTGTTAAACTCTGCCTTGAATACACAAGGGAACAGCAAAGCTGTCAAATCGATGTGTGAATCTTGTTTATCCATTTCTTTCTTTCTTTTTTCACAACACGGATCTCCTAACAGTGCTTTTTCACGCTGTCCAAAAGATATACAAAGTTAACTTGAGGTTCAGTTACGAGCCTTGGAGGATAAGAAAGTCAAGATTGGACCTTAGGAGACAGAAATGTACAGCAACTGTACCTCTGTCTCTCGCTGTGTCGTGTAGGAGCATTGTTAAAACTTTAATTGGGTCAGAAGAACCTTACATTTAAGGAATGAGTTTGTATTAATCCTGCAAGACACAACCACAGCGGAAGAGCAAGGAATAATGACTTAATTTTATGGCTTTGGGGATACGATAGCTGATGAAATCATGGTGTAAAATATACAGTGAAGAAGTCTCAAAGGGGGCTTGATATTTCAAAACTTGCAAATTCTCAGTTCCCATAATAGTGATCCCATATACTATAAGAGACAAGAAATAAACTCAGCTATATAATATAAAATAAAGATCAGTGAGACAGGACTGGTACAACATTTTCTGCCTATCGTAACTGAATTACAGACCCATTTATCTGAATTATAGATTCAGAATCATAGAGTCACTGTGAAAAACAAGACTTTATTAATCCCCAGGGGCAAACTGTAACACTTAAGCTCAGTCAAGAACTCAGAGACAGATAGCTCGCCCTCACAGTGCTGATAGCTCATAAACCTTGTGTCAAAGACTTTGTGACCATGAAACTTTATTTACTTCAGCTGGTCCAACAGGTATTTTGTTCAGTCATGATTTAAGCAGCTGAATGATAAACAGACTATTGTTTATGATGTATTTTTTGTGCCACTTATTTCTATTGCCTCAGCAATATGCTTTTGCCAACATTTAGATTAATCTTTTCAACAATAATTAAACTGACATTGTATTGATAAACACAGGCTGCACTTATAGACCTTAAAGAATAGAATTTGTGTCTGAAGAAGTGAGGCTGTGTTGTGTTTAGTATCTATTGAATTTATTTCCATGATTGCGTGGGGAAATCACGGAAAAAAAAAAAGAGTGAATGAAAGGAACAAAATCAAAACAGCTGTGGCTTTAAACGCGCCATATCCACTCTTTCCTGACTTCCTTATGAGGACTATTGTGTATTAAAGTAAACACTCCACAATGGTATCAAATTCTCATTTGAGTTATTTTTCTGTGCGTTGTTATCTAAATTGTTATCTGAGATGTAACATCACCAGTTGCCTCCAGGCCTGCTTGTTCAGAGAATTTTCTTATGGGTTGTTTTAACAATACGAACAAATGACCTATAAGGTGGTTTGGGTTAGAGGAAAGTGGGCTTTTAGGGAGGGAGATGCTGTGTAAACTGTCATTTGGGGATAAATAAGGATGTTGGAAAACTGCGAATCATGAAATAATCATCCACTCTAGCAGAAATGAGTCTAGCTCCCCACTTAAATGATCCATTGCCTGATCTTTTACTCATTCTCATCTTTTTTTAATCATGTCCCACAATATTGCTTTATTGTGTGTTCCCATAGAAACTAAGCTGTTTTTTTCCAGTATTGATTCAGGTAGCAGCTCTCTCCCTTGTTCCCATGTGCAGTATTTATGAGCATCTCCAAATCAAAAACATGCCGCATGAGGTATTCTCATACCCCGCCCACATGCTAAAATTGAAATTCAAATAGAGGATTTAATTTGCATCAAAGATCAAATGTGTTTTCTTTCCACCTGCGCTCCTGGTTTGGCTTATAACTTTCTCTGTGGACAGAATTCATTGCAGTGCTTGGAAATGTTAAGCCTGCTGGTTTTAAAACCCAGCTTCACTGATACTGGATGCAATCTCTAATTATCATTATGATGCTGCAGACAAAAATACAATAATATTAGCTGCCTTCTCATCCAGGATCAGCTATCCTGCTGTCGTCTGAGCTCACATCTGAATCCTCAACTGAGCGTGGCGCTAGTTAGACATGATCATCAATATAAACCTCTCAGCATCCATTTCTTAAAGTACCTTTGTGATTCTAGGTTGAAATAAAACCTGGGCTTCCAAGATATAGAGGCGCCCACTAAATATTTCAAATATTAAAGTGTGAATGGGACATGGCCATTTCACTGTCAGCTTAGAAGACTCTTTAAATAGTGGATTTCCTAAAACCATAGAAACTTAATATAATCACTCTCCTTTTCATGTCCGATTCTTTAAACTGTTCTCAAAACACAAAAGAGGTCTAATTATTTAGCACAAATAAAAGATGTCAGGGTCACTTAAGACAACTCCTCTGTCAAGTCAGA
The DNA here is from genome assembly GCA_037177035.1 of Craterocephalus eyresii. NCBI lineage: Eukaryota > Metazoa > Chordata > Actinopteri > Atheriniformes > Atherinidae > Craterocephalus > Craterocephalus eyresii. The sequence goes on along the minus strand of JBBBVT010000023.1, from coordinate 8,328,441 downwards.
TTAGTCAACACCTTTTTGTTCTGAAGCTACCCTCAAACATGGAACAGATACAGCGGGGCTATGCTGATGTCTCAATCAGCTTACATAAAAGTTGCAGGAAGTGCCTGAAGTCTCCCGTTAGATCTTTTGTTCTGTGCCCAAGCTTGCAACTACAGCTTTCCATAGTCTCTGCTGTCTTGTTGAATTTACAATGAAGAGGGCTCTGATCAATTAGGCCTGCAGAATTAGTCCCGGAGGGAGATGTGATGGGGATAAAATCAATGGTATTCAAATGAACGTCGCCCACACTACAGCAAGCAAGGCATTTTCTTGAGATTACATTAGTTATTCCTCCTGTCATGAGAACAGATGGTAGCGATGACCTCCTAAGCTGGTTCTCACATTTACTGGCTTTAAGGCAGCGTGGGTGTGGCATTATGCTCGACCTCCAACACTCCCCCCTGCAGCAGGAACACACTGAGAAAGTTCTGTTAATTGGCTGCATTGTGTGTGAACCACAAACATACAGCCTGATCTGTGAAAGGATTTTTACTGTACTTTATTACTTTGACCTTTGAGGAGATAGCCCAGAGTAATTCCTCTTCAAAAAAACACACAGGACAGCTTTACTGAAGCAAAGCTGGATGCACGATGGAATAACTTCATCCGCCAACATAAAGTGGTTTATTTAGTTATCAAACTAAATAGTTAGTCTCTTTTAAATCCAATAGCTTTAACAATGAAATCACTGATTGTTATCTTGTTACAGGGACACCTCTCTTCAAACTAAGATATTGGATAGCAAAGAAAAAAATAGACAGTTAGGGGCAAAAAAAAATTCTAATTTTACTGGCTTAAAGAAGCCTTTTTAAATTCTTTAAAATAAAGATAATGCTATTAGCACCAAGAAAGCGAAAATGTTCGTTTTTTACGGGCGAACATTCTGTCTGTGCTAACATCTGTTAGCAGCATAACTCAAAAAGTAATGGACAGATTTTGGTCAAATTTCAAGGAGATCTCCGAAATAGCAAAATGAAGAACTGGTCAGATTTTGGTGGTGATCCAGTTCACTGTCTGGATCCAGGCATCGTTTTAAACACTACAACCACCAGCATTCTAATACCCCCTAGAACAACCAGAGATAGTCATTTTGACAACTTGCCGACAGCATTTTTTTAAAAAAGGACAAAAGTGTTAACAGAAGCACCCCCAAACCCCTTCAATTTTAAACTTTCGAGAACAAATTCAACATGTAAAATCTTTTCTTATTTTAAATTAGTTATCTACCTGAAACCAGATAGCATGTAGTAACTCTTCCCAAATTTTTCCAAATCCCCAGTTTCTAACAAAGACTATACAAGGAATCAGCAGGTGCTCTACCTGAGATAAGCATGCATGGTGCACATGATTGTTCTCTGTGGCCCTACAGTAGATTTGAAGAGAAAAACTAAACTCTATAAGAAACATCCGCAAAGCACAACAAGACTGTGGAGACATGCGCATAGAAAATTACAGTACATCTGTCAGCATTTTGTTTAAGACAGGAACCCACTAATCATACTGTAATTTACCATATGGTGTGTGTGCAGCGTGTGTGTCTAGGTGTGTGTGTATGCGCATGTGTGAGTGTTGATAAGTTAATAACACTCAGCACACTCCCAGGACTCCCATGAAACTGCTATACTGAGTTACTGTATTAGAGTGTAAAAATCTGTTCAGAGCTGTTTTAAAGAAAGAAATTTAGATTAAGTGATTTATTCTATCATGAATTCACTTTTATTTTTCCCTTAAAATGAAATAAAATAGATAAGAATAATAAATTTTTATTGATATAACACTTGCTAAAAAACTCAAAGCTGCTTTACAGGATAAAAGAAAAGTTAAAAACACAGAAAATAGGTAAAAACAAAAAAGTTCAAATAAAACACAAAAAGTTCAAGGAAAGTCGAGGTGATAGAAACAGATTGAAACAGGTGTTTTCGTATTGATTCAAAAGTGGCTGGGTCTCTAACGTTACAGGAGTTCCAGAAGGTGGGGGAGACAACAGAAAAGGCCCTCTCCCCCCAAGTTCAGTGTTTGGTCCTCAGGATGATCAGGATGTTTGCATTAGCAGAGCAGAGGCTGCAGGAAGGGGTGTAGGAGTGAAGCAGGTCTTTTAGGTAAGAGGGGGCATGGTTACCGAGTGCTTTATGGGCGAGTAGGAGGATTTTGAATTTAATGTGGCATGGAATAGGGAGCCAGTGAAAGTTTTGGAGAACAGGGGTGATATAGTCTCTGCCATACAGAATGCTTTGCAGCAATCTATGAGGGATGTGATGAAGGTGTGAATGTGGGTTTTGGCTGCAGGAAAAAAGAAAGAGGGGCACACGGCGGACAATGTTTTCAAGATGATGGAAAGCTGTTTCAACAAGCTGTTTAACGTGTTTGGTGAAGGTGCGCTTAACTCCAAGGGTCCGGCAGTAGGGGGAGGGTGAGAGAGAGCAGGAAATCTTTCACTGTGGAGGTGAGAGAATCACGACCAATGATGAGAGAGTTGGATTGACTGGAGCCGAGGAGGTCAAGAAAGTCAGAAGCTTGCGCACAATTTTTGTTGTCAATATAAAAAATGAAGTGTAGAAGTAGAACTGACGGCGAAATGGTGGAAAGATGAGTGACAAAATCGGTGAAATCAGAAAGGAGTGATGGATTTGGGAGGTCAGTAGCCTAGATTACAGTAATTACCAAAGGGTAAAGGAGCTTAAAAGCAATGTGTTGAAATGGATCAGTAGAGGGAGTGAAAATGAGATTTGGTGTGCTTGAAAACCAAAGCAAGGAAGCTTGGTTGAAGGAGAAGTAATCTAGATGTCTATGCCAGGTTTCAGTGTGACAGAGGAAGTCCAATTATTGTCCTGTATAAAATCATTCAGGAGGACTGCTTTGTTGTTGAGAGAGGGTGGGCTGAAGAGAGCAAACCTAAAGATATGCTTATTTGTGACAGGTTGTGAAATGTGGGGGAGGAGGTTCAGACTGTTTGACTTGTTTTGTTTATCTGTTGAAGGGACGGGGTTGAAGTTTGATTTAAATGGTGCTTTAAAGTTTTGCACTCCTGTGAAACCCTTGGTTTTACAGAAAAAACTGGGGTCCTCTGAGTTTTTGAGGAGTGTCTTATACAGATGCAATCATCACTTATTCCCTGTTGAAATGATCCCTTTGTGTATCGTTGTTTATGTCTACTATTTCAGCATATAACCAAAACACTGTCTTAAGTCAAAATGACTGTGAAAGACTGTGAATGTACCATCTACACCACCATATCATTTGGCTTTTGTGAATGCATAATAAGCTAATTGACTGAGATATTGCATAGCTGAACTCCATTGACCCTGTTCTTACTCCTTAGCTGAAAATAGCAGATATTCTAAAGGTAAGAATTTTCTCTCTGCTAGAAACAGACCCCCATGGAAGAAAATGGAGCCTAGTGGGAGTTCTGAGTTGAGCCCTTAGCAACAAAAGCAATTACAGCAGGCTTTTCGAACTAATGGATCTGACTGAAGGCTCAAGCTTTACTTTCGCGAATCAAAGCTGTGTTCTCAGCCTCCACAGATTTTGACGAGTGTTCACGAGTCAGATGGCCTCAGACAACTACTAAAAGAAATCAGTACTTTAATAATATGTTTCATGCCATTTCATTGTCTACAACTAATGCATAAAGGCGAACGAAAAGGTCCATGACTCCGGAGCTTTTCAGCTTTCAATTTCTTCCAATGTATGAAGGATTGAGGCGAGTACATCTTTTCTATTATATAATGTTGTACTGAGCTCTTCAGCACTGTGTGGAGAAAAACCCAAAGCTGCAAGTGAAAGGATAAATTCATCCTCAAACACTTCAAGCAAATCTTTTAAAATAAGGTAAAATGCTTCCTGACTTACTCTCATCAGAGCCAGTGTTCTCCTCCGTGTTTTTGATGTAGTCATCCTGAAAAATAAAATATTAGTGCATTAATGGATTTCATAATTCATACTTGGCAGCACAATGGAGGAAGTTCTTGCACCTATGCTTAATTAAAATTCAGATGAGAATAAATAACCAGAAACGATAAGAGACGTGCAAAATATCAAAACTGGGCTCATGAACATTTATTTTGACAATCAAATATATTCAAAGTGGACAGCTCAAAGAAGTTCATGAAGAGATTAAGCTTTTAGCATTTTCATCAGGAAGAAGGTTTTTATGCACCATTAGAAATTCTGTATTCTGTAAATTAATCAAGAATTTAATAAATATTGAGGTTTAATTGGTTTAATTGTTAATTGAAAAGGCAAATCCAACCCAGTAAAGGTCTCAAAACACACCATTCTTTATTCATTATTTTTTTGTGCTGCTTTAAATACAGGAGTAAAAATTATTCCATCTGCTTCACTGTTGCATCACAAAGTGTGCATTTGGCAGGATTGAGGGATGGAGCTTCACAACCAGTGATTCAGAGGCTGCTGCCTTGCACTGGCAGGATCTGTTTCATCGCCTCTTTGCACATTACAAACTACTTGGTTGTGATTATGCTTCTTTTAGCGTCCCCCCCTACTTAAGTAAACACATAAACCCCATTGTAAACACATTTTGCACATTCGGCTAAAACAGGTTAGTGGGTGCTGAGTACAATTCTGCTTTAATTTTTATCAGCATAAAAAAAAAACATCATTTTGTGTTTTATAATTATTAGATGTAAAGACACAAAGAGCAAAGGCTGCAGCTCAAAGTACTTTTTATATCAAATATGTTCTACGTTGAAAGTGGTTCAATATAATTTATAACTACTGCTAAATATTATGGGCGAGCACCAGGGCGTTTCATCATGTGAATGGACAGCACTACATCTAACAAAGAGCCTTGATTAATGGCTTAGCTTTTAAAACAAACTTTTGCTAATGGTGCTGCATTAGAATTTGTATATTTTAATGTTTCAATTTCCCTTTTTTCCCACCATTATTGGTCATAGGATGATGAGATCACTGTAATGATCCCCTAATAAAAACAATTTAAGAACATATTTTATACATGTGAAGCCACATTTTAAGCTGAGCTATTTATCAGCCAGGAAGCAGCATGACATCATCAAGCCAGACATGGCAGGCTTGCCTCTCTCTAAAGGATTTGTTCTGGAGGTGACTTTGACTCTCACGGTCCCTAGACTGAAGCGGAAATAATATTCCCTTGTGATGTTCACACAGACAGCTGCAGAGACCACAGACGGATAATTGCAGTATATTTTATATTCTGTTTGGGAGTTCACAGTGTTTTGTTTAGACCTTTAAAAAGTTTAACTTGACAGCTGTATAGCTGTACAGTCCTGAATATCTGAATTTTGTTGAGATTAACTTTGTTCTTTTACTTGGTCAAGACTAAACTGTTGCACACATCTTTGTTGTTGTTTGTTGCATAAAGTAAACGTCACTCGGCAAAACAATGAACTTTGAATATATTGTTTGCTACTACTTTGTTACAGAGGGAATATTTACAAATGAACACTGCTTTTTAAGAGGATCCCTAACGGCGTTGCGCTGGAACGATAATAAAAACTGTGCGTCCCACTTGCTGTGTCCACTCTGACTTATTTCTCCCCGAGTCAGGACAGAGGGGATCAACTGTAAAGCAGTTACTGCTTGGCACAAGGCCCAGCAAGGACCCCGAGGATCAGGTCTGATCAGTTTGGCTCAGACTTATTCTGCCGAGGGGATACGAAGACTGAGCTCTCAAGTCAAGCTGAACAAGTACAGCTGCAGGCGGCTTAACCTGTTTTTTCTCTCTGGATTCTTAGTTTCCATCCAAACAAGACAGCAAGTCTATAAACGAGTTGTATTTCATATTATTTCATCATTACTGAAAGAACAGTGGGTTTGAATTTGGCTGCAAATAGGGATGTTATTTCTGCTTTGCATGTTATTGCTTCTAATCCGTTTTGTTTTTATGTTACACCTCCATTAAACTGCTCAAAAACACCATTTATCTCCAATACTGCAGACAGTTATATTGTACTATGCTGTGTGTGTGTATGTGTGTGCTTGTGTTATAAATACAGTTATCTCTTAGTCATCTGGGAGGTGACACCATCAGCCTAAGATAAGTGTCAAAGAAGTGTCAGTAAAGACAGAGAGTGCATTATAAGAATTCACAAAGGAGCTACTCACCTCGACTTCCTGCAGCAGAGATCAGCGAGGAGAGAAGAAATAGAAAAAATTGTTGGTGACAGACATTTTTTTAAAAAAAATACATTTCCTTTCAGCATGCAAAGAGTGGGTCGGCAGTTAAACTGTCAGCCCTTAATGCACACTGATTGCAAATACACACTGCAGTCTCTCTCCTCTCGAGGGACAATATAAGACATTCACAAAGGATTATGAGCGCCTATTAACCGAGGATGATCACCTGCCACTTCTATGAGCTGGCAGGGGTCCGGATGACTATGGGGCCCATTCTCTGGCTGTGTTTACACGCCAGACAACAAGAGCCTCCTGCCAGCTCAGAAGTTGTGGATTAGCCATGGCATGCCACATCAGCCTTGGAAGAGTGCAGACAAAAATTGGTGGGAATCTTCAAAGTCAACACGCAGATGTGATCTAGTTGTTTTTCTTTAAAGCTGCAGCTACACACGACGTATACTAAGCAGAGCTCTGACGGCACAGACAGATATGGCTTCTGTAAAGAACAACCTTGAGTTAACAGGGAGTTAACAGTCCAAGGGCATTACACATCAATACCCACCTCAGCGTCTCCCTGTGAGTTTCATCATTCAATGCTCTGGTGTGTTTGAAAGAAATATAGCACTGCATAGTTTATTTCAGCAACTCTACCCTGCAAATATACCTAATTCTTTTACACACACACACACACACAGCTGTACCTGCCTACTTAACAGTGCTGTGACAGCATCTTTATGAACAATTCACAAGCCTCACAAGGACAAGCCAAAAAGTCAGAATGTCTTTAAAGTATTGAGGCCAGAATTCATAATTTAGCCAGAGCAAGTCCCTAGATCCCCCTCCCCCTCAGAAGCTGTTTCTTTGACTTCAACATTTCCCCCCACGGTGGTGAAAAGTTCTTCTAAATATTAGTGGATTTCTAGGACGAGTCATGTAAGCAGAAACTTTTAGAATGTTATGTGACACACCTCTGTTGCTCTTCTAAACCACTTTTGTAACCAAAAAAATCTTTACATGGCATCCGTAGATAACAGCTGCATCACAAAACTTTCAGGTTGTCACTGGGCCACTACAGTAAAAGCTATTGCTCATCTCTGCAGTCAGGCAAATAATCTGCCCGACTGCAAACACTGCCCTCATCATCAAAGACTGCCTGCCAATGGCTTGCATCACATGCACTTAATTAATTATTTGCAGGGCTTCTGCGATTACGCTGCTCACAGCAATTCCGGGACTGGTGGGAACCCGACAGCACGTCCTAAAGGATGCCGTCCTTATCTTCTCCCAGCAGCAGTGTGACAGCAAGGACACAAGGCTGAGGCTACATTTAGTCCTTCACCAAGGTTGGGCGCTTATGCCGTCCCACTGAATCCCAACCAGACTGCTGCTGGAGTTCACAGCAAGCCCTGACAACAGAGACAGGGGAGGAAAGCTCTGAGAGCAAGGTGGGGGGGGGGTATGATATTCATGCTGGAGGTCCCCTGAGTTACGCGATTCATATCACACACACCACCTCTTCTGCCATTTGTCAACAAGGCTGTAATGCAGCCGGTGTAAAACAGAGCCAGGAGCCTAATGGAGCTTGACTATCCAGATGCTGCCACTGCTCCTCCTGGGCTGCTCGCTGGTATTAGGCTGACAGTGTTTGGGGGCAAGCCTGACTGCACTCCTCTGAGTTAATATCTACCTCACCTTGCCCAAGCCTCATCTGCCGGCGACACAAATACCACTAAATACCCTGATCCTGACAACCCCAAATCCCCCACTGCAACACAGAATAGGCTGTCCCGAGCACCGACGGAAAAAAATGTTGATCCCAACACAGCATGATGACAAAAAGGGTGCTCTGGAACCATTTAGCTGCATGTTTAATCATCTGCAATAATATTTAACACCATGAAATGTAGCTTAATGTTGTTTGCTGTAATTTGGGAAGAAATGTTCCACTATACAGAACAATGCACAGGATTAGTGGCCACAAAAATATAAAGAATAATAAGACAAGTGTTTTTTTGGCCATCAGCGAAACTTTGTTGTTGGCACGAAATTTATGCAAATCCAAAGGCTGACTCAGAACAATGTGACAAGTGTGAACTATTAATGGCATAAATTGTCATGGAGAGCACAAAGACTGTCATGAACCCTTCCAAGGAATTGCACAGGCCGAGCCATTGGGAAAAACAGTCTTTCTTTAAATTACCAACCAGTTTTAACTTATTATTGAATACGCTTTGCTTTTTTTTGTAAATTTATTGACAGATTTGACAAGATTTGAAGCTCCAGTGTATTATAGTTTCAGCATGAGGCCATTTATTCCCAATCAATTAATTTTAATGCTAACTTGACACATATTGACTCTTGGTCAAGAGTCTTTGGCATCATATTTTTATTGACTGGATCCTCTCCTTTTCTGCTATTAGACACTACAGCAAAAAATCCATCAAATAAAAATACTTGAAAACCTCTAAAAACACTTGAATTTCTGAGTCATTGTCAATCTTAAAGGGACTCTACCCGATTTCACGTCCGGCTAGCTTAGTTAGCGATAGCGGCTATTTTTTTTTAGCTTTTGTGTGACGCTTTTTCTTGG
>JBBBVT010000023.1:8308239-8319537 GCA_037177035.1 Craterocephalus eyresii | reverse complement strand
TTTTACCACATACTATACCACGTAGAAAACCATTTTTCTTAGAAAGATTAAAATAATATCAGGTGTAGTTCCTTTAAGTGTCCATTCCTTATTGTCCGTCATGCTTAGGCTGTGATCTGATCTACAAATATGAATTGACATTTTCAGTTATTTCTGCAAACAAACAAAAACAAATGTGTTGATCAGTATTTCTTATTGTGTCATCCTAGCCTCGTTGTTCTTCCTTATATCACTTCTTTTTTCTAAGGAAGTGCACAAAACTAATACCAAATAACCACATCTTTCAAAGAATCCTCACATGTTCTTTTGCTTTCAGGTCAGTGGAGTTACTTAGCTGCAGATTAAACCTTGTATTAGCTCCATTTTTCTCTTGGGTAGTAATCTTCTTTTCCATTTTGTGGGTTACTACAGTGTCATTGACATCAATGGCATGGAATATGAGCCATTTTGTCCATTAAAGAAAATCAGATACCTTTTTTGAAGTCTATTGTATTGACCTATTCTTATAATGTCTTCAAAAACCCAAAACTCATTTACACAAAGAAAATAAAAAATTTAGCTGGAGAAACTTTACCAGTGAAGTCTTTCGCACCCCGGGTAATAACGGCTTGCTTCATCCTCCACATTCCTCATTGATTGCTGAAGACAATATTTGCAGTGTGAACATCACTTAAGCTGCAGGACATGAGTTTAGCAGATAAATGATGATCCGGACATTCTGCATCTCCTCCGGTTGTCATTTATCCAGCTTCATGAAGTCATTTACTCTGCTGGTGACTGGATAAACACAAGCTGATGGATGGACTCATGATCCAGGTCATGTCTGTAAAGAAAGGAAGACCTGCAAGAAGCTTTCCTCCAATGATTACTCCGGTCCGAGCTCAAGCCGTGTCATCCTATCAGATCAGCGATGTGCGCCTGCCCGTCTGACTGGCAGGACAATCTCGGCTCATCATTCCCCAACCATCATTTGTAGAATAATGCGCTTTGCCTGATTAATGCAACTGAATTAGCGTCTCTCTGCCCATTTTAAATAACTGCAAAAGGGCACGCAGGCAGCGTCTGTCTTGAATCTACATTCCGCCCTCCATCTCTCTGTAGTTACTGTGGAGCAGCGGGAGTGCATCTTGCCTTTGCCATGTCATTATGGTGCCTTGAATCAGCATGCTGGGGCCTAAGTGGTGGAGGCAATGTCTCATTCTGCATGTGCCCCGCTGTCTTTGAAAACGATAGAGAAGTAGGAGAGAGACTAACACACAGATCCATCACAGACTGAAATACTTGGAAATGTAATAGTGTTCCAAAATGCTGCTGTGCACGCATTTTCTTTTTCTTTTTTTTCTTTTCTTTACCTGATCCCAGCGGCTGTAGACTAGCAAAATATTGAATTTGCACACAGTTTCATGCCTTTTCTAACCCAGCATATCAAATCATGCGGTTTCTGCACCAAGTATCTTTTATTCAAATATGACAAATTTAAGATCTCTTCTCCATATCGAACCAGAGATGATTGAATATTATATCCATCCTAAACTGACTGCATACCACTTTGATGAAAGAAGCATGAGATTTTGTACCAAACTGCAAAGACAAAACAAAAAAAAACACCCACAGAGAAAAATGGGGGTGTTTTGATCACAGCAAACACCCTGGCATTATACGATTAAGTCGCAATTGAGAAACTCGTAGCTGAGCTGGATCAAACTGATCATCGGAGCAGGAGTGCTTGGGGGCCTGCAGTGGAAGGACGCATGTTGTTTTACAAGGTAGGACGTCTGCCTGCAATGCAGCACAGTACCGAGCACAATGTGCAACTATCTCTGCACTGAAGGGCACGTCTTTTTTCCTAAACCATGAAGCAGCTGGCTGTGAAACGTGCATCCATCTGAAACATTTGCAAAGTGCTGAAATGCAAAAGCAAATCAGGTTGACTGAGGAGATTAGCTTTGGCAGACGAAAGCAGACAATTAAACCGACTCCCATTTACGCTTTCTGTGAAGCCACATGCTGGTTTATTTGCAGGTAACCGAAAAAGGGCCTTTTTAAAAAAAAAAGACTAACAGGATTCCGAAAATATGAACACCTTATTATGAAAGGGGTTTTTAATGGAGCTTGAGATAATAAGAACCGATTTCAGGAAAGCAGTATCACAGAATTAAACCTGTTCCATTCAGTCTTCTACGTAATTCCACTTTTAAAAATGTTTTAAATGATTTATTAAAATTCATGTCCATTACTGTTTCATGATTTTTCCTCCCTGTCTCTTTCCTTTTCTGGCCTTAAAGTGCTTTCTGGCACATGCATGGCCAAATAAGAATTTGTTCTCAATGATTTGCCTGTTAAAATAAAGCTTGAAAAAAAGCAAACAAACAAATAAATAAATAAGGAGCCTTTCAGCTGTGGCCTCAAATCACTGAAGAAGTGCCCCATCAAATAGTGGCCGGGCTCACTTTACTGTAGTAGACTCCATGGCTGAATCAAGGCATTGCATGCGCGGAGAAATACAGTAATTGGAGAGGAGGAGGAGGGTGCAGATGCAGAAGAAATGGATTCTATTGGACCCCGGTGCTGAGCCAAGCAGAACCCTGGAACAGCAGAGTCTCTGCAGCATCTTATCACTCCCTCCCCCCTGTTTGCAAAACAAAGAGGCAGAAAGAGAAGAGGCGAGCCTTCAGGTTGAGCTTCATACAGATGCCCCAGGGAGCTCGAAGCTTATGCAGGGCTGTCTTTACTCTGCTGAGCCATGCTACTTCTGCATACAATATTAGCAACAAAAAAAATCCTGTAATAAGACAAGCTGAAGCATTTGGCCAGTGTGCTATTTTCACTCTGTGGGAGTTAGTTCAATAACTTTGTGACTTTTTCTATTTTTTATTTGCAATTTAGACTGGCTTTTGTTTCTTGTGGGTTCATAGTCAAAGGAGGGTAGTGGTTAAGTTGCTTTCATGTTCTTCTGATAACTAAAGGTTTAGTAGACTAGCTAGTTTGGAACATATTCCGGAGATGAAATGTCTTTGTTATTCTTAAACTGTGACTGTTAGTGAATTCCTGTTGAGACAACAGTAACTGAATAGTGAAACAATATTCAAAGTTTAAAATCTGAATCTGGACTTGATAAAAATGTAAGATGAAAACATATCTGAACAATATGGTTTATATCATGGCGCTTTATCACAGGTAAACATTTTCTGTTTGTAACATCCACTCTGAATACTGAACAATTTCCACCCAAGAAAAGCACAGTTTTCTGCCACATGCCGCACCTTTGTGGCATTGTTAGATGGGATTTTATCAATATCAGAGGTGGACCTCTATGACATTGTTAGAAATTATGTCTATAAATTTACTTTTGGACCTGGACATACTCTACAAGAACAGAGGAATTTATTTTCTCAGGGTGGCAAGAGCAAGAAAAAAACTCTGTACTGTCTAGGACTTCTCACACTTAACAAGAAACCTCAAGGGTTTATGCCAGAGGGGTTTGTGTGGGGGAAGTACCTTCTTTACATGCCTTACGTGATGTGTTGTAGATTTTTGTACTTCTTCACCACCTTAGTGAGCTGATCCTGAAAATCATCCTTTCAATCTTTTTTTTCAGTAGAACAACAGGTATGACAACTTTCTGCTTCCCAAATTTCCACATTAATCATTTCCACATTAAATTTCTGGCCATCGCATCCACAGACACCACACGGGAAAAACAGTAGATAGATAGCATTATGACATATTCATGGTTTACGCATTTCATTACAAAGCTGTTGCTGTTCCCTTCATGTCACTTGAATAATCTTTTCAATGATTCTGGGCATTACCTTAAAATTCTTAAATCCAGGCAATAATCCGGATTACCTCAAAAATCTAATCACTCTTTCCTTTATTCCATTTCTGAGCTTTACTGAACATTTAATCAAAATCTGTTTCGATGAAATTTTTTTGAGTCATGTTGCTAACAAACAGACAAACCAACACATTTGTTTCTACTGAATATTTTCTATTGAAGCTAAAAAGAAAAAGTTGAAATTCTTCCTGGAGTTTTATATTTTTTGGAGGATTCACAAGATAAACATCAGTGGATATGAAAGAGAGGTTGATTGAATATATTTAGAACATGCCTGCAGTGCGCACGGATTCAGATATCTGAAGCCAGGTCAGCAAAGGCTACACCTTTTTCAGCAGTGAATCATTGCTAGTTTGACAAATGCATAGCTTTAAGTAATGTTTGAGTAATGTTTATGATCTTCTCCGGAGCCAAGCTGCTTCAAAGCGTTACTGGGAGTTCTTTAATGACAAACTATACATTTATGGCCTCATTTAAAAAATATTTATTTCTTAAGAAGAGCCAGTGGGCTTTGGACTTAGAGCTATAGATATAGGAAAGTCAGGGAGCGAAACGAAATGATCAGACTTGATAAAAATGAGTACAATATTTTAACAAGATTTGTTTGCAAAGATGGTGTCGTCTTCAAAATTTTTGCTTGCAATTTTTCAAAAAAGGTCACATAAATGCACAAGCATAAAGGATTCGGTCTTATTTTAATCGGAAGGCTTGCTTTTTATACAAAAATGCATTTGCACAAATAATGCCTTTAAAAAAAAGGTAACCAGCACCCTTCCACATGCTTGTAGACACATTTTTCCATTTAGATTTTAATCCTTTGGATGCATCATTCCATCTCACATATACTAAAAAAGACAGCAATGTAATGGTAGAAAACAGAAATCCACCAAAAATGTCCTGGCCTCCAATGTACTAATTGCTGATGGCATTGTGGGTTTCTTTTTCAGTGTAACTGGACTCATTCTGCCACTGATGAGTAGCAGGAGGAGCTTTTATCATACCAAGCAGCTGTGCAATCATTTGAGCAGACTGCAGTGTATTGTCTGTGTGTTTGCGTTCAGCGAGCATCCCTGAATCACAACTTCAACCATCTATCATCGCCCTGTGATTATAATTTCATTTGCTGTTTTGAAGTTTGAATGTCTGTGCCAGGTGTTTACATAAATAAGTCTGCAATAACAAGTCTGCCGATGCCCCACTGCAGCTGACAGCGAGAAGTTTAGAAACGAGCAGCACAGTTTAGAGAGCATAATGATGATAACCATCCCGGCTGAAATGCTGCAGGGATCTGAATGAGATAGCTCACAGGGTAGCTAAGTTAAATATGCTAGCCGACTGATTAGACTTAATTCTCCCTGTCTGCCAAGCCAATGAGGACAAATTGGGTTGTTGTGGCTGCTGATAATGCTAATCTCCTTCACTGACAGAGGGATATTACAATAAAACATCGAGGCACCTTCATATGTCATGTTATGGGTTTTGTTTTTTTTTAAAGACTGTCTATCATACTGAAATTAGATTCTTTGGGGCACTTTCAGCTGAGAGAAAAAATGTCAGCGCTCTCGCTCTCCTGTATATCCCTGCTATAAAATTCCCTTGATTAAGGTCATTTCAATATGACTAGATAGTGTGTGCCCGCTATCTTGCTGGCTCATAAAGCAGTCTCTCACCAACACACACATATATATCCACCACATGCCACGCATACTTGTGCGCAGCTTGCACAGAGGCTGGATCAGTCCCTTTCTAAGTACATCCTTGACACATCCCCTCTTGCTTGGTACAGTTAATACAGAGAGGAGGCTCAGATCTCCCTGCTCCTCCACATGTAGCTCTGGGACAGACGGGCCCATCGCGTCTAATGTGAATATCAGACACAGAGAAGATACAAGTAGGGTCTGTTTCTCTCCAGGCAAGAGCACGTCCTCGGTTTTTGTAGTTACATGGCCTAATTGTATGTAACCTGCTCTTCGGTTGCAACAGTGAGCGATTTGTGGCCTCCAGCAAAGAATCCATCAATGCCAGGTTGAACCTGAGCACCTTGCATTATTACTACTATTGTTACCCAGTATAAGCGATACAGCTGCTTTGCTCAGGCCATGTACTTAACGCAGCTCAGGCCCAGACAATAAATAACAATAATGGCGGCCCCAAACACACATATATCAAGAATTTAAAACCACCTGAGGCATATCTGTTTATATTTAGGACAGTGCCGCTCTGCAGATCCAGTACACTCCCACCTGGCTAATACAGTATATGCACAGCTATGTTTGCAGGTTTTTTTTTTCTCCGGGTTTAATAATTTTCACTGAAATAGCAGGTCCCCTGACTATCACCCTCTGCCAAAGACTGTTTGTAGCAGGTGGAACCTCTTTTTGTGTTTATCCTGTGAAGGGTAAACTGAGCCTTCAGCTTCCTGCTTGTGAATGATAACAACAAAGGTCACTCTGGACAAACAAATAATCGTCTAATTTTAGCCAGGTGGCAGATGAATTTCCATAAATCACAAATTCATATTGTTCTGTTCCTAATATCTGTACTGGCAGATATGACAATTTAACTTTACCAACTTGGAAAACATATGTTCCATAGATGGACCTCCTCGAATTGGGTGTAGAATCTATCAGTCGCATATCTAATGCTCATTTGTTTTTGTTTTTTGCTTTTATTGGAAAAGTATTGGCCAGGGAATTGCAGCAGACTTTGTTTTGTTACAGCCTACCTGTGGCTATGAAATGCTTTCTGCTGTTTTCAGGTCAATAAAAGCTGTTGTCAGCCTGTTAAGTTGAATTGTCTGTGATTATGTGAGAGGTCGGCGAGAAATGCACTGTCCAAGATAACAGCATATATAAGTTGTACATTTCTTTTCACAGCAAAATGTGTTTGTTTTTTTTCACAATTCCACTTCTTCCTGAACTTAACACAGCCCCGTTGTTTTCTGTCTTTCATTAGTGGACAAATTGATTAATCCAGGTGTGCCTGAGCCACACGACAATGGCCAGACACACCTGGATTAATCAGTTTGTCCAGTAATGAAATACGTGAAACATGAGGGCTGTGTTAAGTTCAGGAAGTAGTGGAGTTGTGCAACGTGCCCATTTGGGGGGAAAATGATCTGATCCAGATTAAAATAAGATAAAAGGCAAAGATCTACTTGCAATATGGAAAATTAGAAAGTTTTCACAGGCACCTCTGAACATGAAAATATTACTGGTTCTGCAACATTCATCCACGTGTTCATGTAACATCACTTGGCTGAGGTCAGACCAGAGAAAAATGCACCCAAACCAAAACCAACAACACTTGGTATCTTTAAAATGGCAAGCTATATGCCATAAACAAAATGAAAGAGAGTTGAAAATTGACTTTATTCTTTCAGCACTAATACTAATATTCTCGTCTGTTTAAACTGTAAACTCTTCTACAACCTTCACTATTAACCAGTAGTGTCAAAGCAAAGCAAAATGTATCAAATTTACATCAAATACTCTAAATTCTGTTTCACACATACTTATTATTTTGACAGTGTCTTTTGCATAAATGTGCTTATCTGATGATGTGAACACTTGATTCTTAGAGTGGTGCAGCAATACAAAAGACCTTTACCAAGGAGATTGGGGTTTGCGTTTGTTACCAGTATGTTTGACCACTTAGTGTCATTTTGTTTTACAATTTCTGAGAATTATTTGTGCTCTGTGCTGTAGACCAGGGCAACTATCATGCATTTTCAAGTGGCAAGTCCACAAGTTACACGTGTTTACTCATTTAACTCTGAAGCCGAGCAAACCTACTGCACAAGGCTTCTGAAAACTAGAATAAAGATTAAAAAAAACATCAACAAAGAAAACCCAACGAAACCCTGTATCATGTCATTATCATCTTCAACTCATAAAATGCAACGATATTGATATGAATTTTGGGTGCGCCATCACAGTAGCTATAAGTAAAGACAGACTCACAAGCAGAGTGGCAGCATTTATCGCTCAGCCTGCAGCAAGGCATAGAGGAGCTTCGCCAGTACAGAGACAACTCAAGCAGATGCCACTATAAATAATGCATGAACAATAGAGCCAGAAGAAGAACCTTGGAACAGCTAATTATTCAGCTCGACATTTCAGCAACTCACAGAGAAGTTAACGGCAGAAAAAGCTGGAATTCAGGGCATCATTGCTGTTGCTGCTGTGTGTATTAACAGATTAGCTGCAGCCAGTCTGAAGTTATGAAATCTATTAACCTACATGTATGGAAAGTAGCTTCCTTCAAATCAACCGGGATGGAAGGGACAAATTTTTTGGGATTGTGCATGAACTGTGTAGGACACCTATGAAAAAGAATTTAAAGAAGCTGCTGAAGTATTCTCAGTTGTTTTTTTTGTTTTTTTTAGCAGGACATAAATTGCAATCCAGTGAGAGGAGCTCCTCCACTGGAGCATCAACACAAAGCAGTGTTTCCACTTAATTAAGCCACCCACGCTTATGTTGGAAAGCCAACAGGATCTCCTTTCTTCTCTCTCCACTGTGAATGGTATCTGAGAGGTCCCAAACACTCAGAGTAAATCTCCTGAAATTCACCTTTCACGTTCTCCCGTCGTCATCAAAAGCCTCTCTTTCGTCAGCCTCTGCCAGTTCGATCTCATTAGCTCGCATTGAAAAAATAATTCCACAAACTCTTGATTTGATAGGCCAATATTCAAGGAGATACATATAAAGACAAGCTCATTTAACTGGTTTCTCTTAGCATAATTTTCAACCAGCAATTCGACACTCAATTTCTACTGGAAATAGGCCTCATTATCATATTTGCAACAATCGGATACTGCCTCCTTACTCTTACTTTTCATATTTGTAATTAGAGTGGCTGTTAGAGCTGGAGCATAAATCCTGCAGGAGTATAATAAATGGCCAATGTTGATGGCAAGGGTAGAAAAAAAAAACATCGCCGCTAGTGTTTTTCAGCTAAAGGAGCTAAAGTCTCATCATATTTGCAGAAAAATGGAAGGAACTTGGGTCATGCATTTATCAAGCCCCCACTCAGGAGCCATGTTGTTGTAGGGTCAGTGACATAGTCATAGCCATTGTCACATTCACTGCAGCATGCTATTAATTATGACAAACACGTATGGATGAAGGATGCATATTAGAACTTAATCAGGGAGGTAATTAGTCGTTAAGATTTTCCCTGAACATGAGAGAATTTAGTGGACAAAACCACCTTAACTCGGTTGAAACTTTTTGTTATTGCTTCATGCAAAAACTAGTTTAAAATAATTTTCTACAGGAAACATTGATGGGAAAATTATAATTAAGAGCAAATTCAACAAGCCTGTGAGATGACTATGCCCACTTTCGCTGTTGCCAAAGATAATAACAAAGATAATCTTGTCACCAAATGACCCATGGTAATGCTATACAAATAAGTGACCTCATGTGGAAAAAAATAATGAACATGAAATATCCAGTGGACCAAGACAGACAAGGAAATAGAGCATTCTTTTCATATTCTTAACTAAGGGGTTTGAGAGGCTAAACCTTTAACTTTATCAACAGATGCATATTAACAGATTCTATACAAAATGCATAACAGATATCTCAAACTCTAGTCCTTAAAGGACACTTCCTGCAGCTTAAAGATGTTTCCCTGCTTCAAGTCACCTTAAGCCATTGTGCAGAACTTGCCAACAAGCTGTTGGATCCAAATCAGGTGTGTTGGAGCAGGAAGGCATTTAAATCCTGTACTATAGTGGACCTTGAGAACCAGAGTTTAAGATCCCTGTTGTATAATTATTGTTTTATAATGGTAAAAGAACATTCTTTGTAACAAGGGTCCACTAGGCAATGTACACTATTTATTAGCTGTTGCAGAGACGCATGAGGCTGTGTGATAACTAGTCACACTGGCTGAAAATAAAAAAGGTGCAAGTACCTCAGTTAATTGGAAATGTTCAAGGCAGCAAGCTCAACCCATAAAGATTCTGATCTCTCCACAAGTATAATACCCTGATCGGACCTGTACAACTTGTGGAGTAAAACAGTTTCCTTATAATAGCCAATAGATTGATATTTCCCTGTTCTAATATTTAGCAGACATTCTTTCATAATCATTGAGAATGTAGATTTCAGCACCCTGAACTACCTGGAACAGTTTAAAGAACAGTTAATCGTTATCTAATTATTATATCTACCGCTCTCCTGAATGAAATGAATTCTAGGCACCAAGGCTGCTAATGAATACTCATGGATTCATTCACTTTACTGATATTAACATCTAGAAGAACAGAAGAGCCACCTGAAAAGCATGTAGCAAATTTCCCTCATTAAAATCATAGCTGACACTATAGCAGGTGCAAACCTTAAACAGCCCTCTGTGGTGGGCTAAAAGGCTGCAGGGCGCCTTAATGAGGTCCCTATCTCCAATGTTCAGAGAGATAGGAGAATCTGGCTGCGAATGAACAGCACACTGTTGTTCCCATGAGCAGCGGCCTGAGCTCCCACTGAGCAGATTCACCAAAACACATCAGAATGCAAAGCAGAACTTGTGTTACGACAAATGAATACATCAAATTATCAAAGAGGTTGTTTTTTTTAAGTTATGCAAAACCTTTATTACAAACAAGTTTAATTTGTGGGCCTGGTGTCATGCTTTGTGTGGATGAAATCTGTGCAAGTGTGAGTGCAAACATCGATGCCTTGATATTTGCAGCATGTCACAGTTACAGCTTAGCACTGATGTGTCATAATGGAGCTTGTTAACCTGATGTGGAGTACCCTGACACCTCTTTGTTCTTTCATTCAACATTTCCTCATTATGTCTCCATGCATGATGATAAAATGTACACTGGTCCAATCTAAATAACCATCAGATCAATAAAACCAGCGCAGCTGTGTTTATAGAGTCTGCACGGTGATTTTTCTGTCCCTGTTTTATTCGGTTTAGATGCAGCATGAATATTCCCATTTGCTTGCTCACCTCCTCTTTGCCAAGACAGCCAGTAAACAAATGCAACCTCGTCACATTTCAGATGGTGTACCTCAGCGCCCCACACAGCAGAAAATATGACCATAACCAAAGCAATCCATGACTTCTCCTCATGTGCAATGATTATTGATATTTCTGTTAAAACATTATATCTTCCAACATCTTCTGAATGAAATGCTACAATTTTTTGAAACCGATACCACTCTCATGACACCATGTATGTTATCTGGGAAATCCCTGCATAAAGGATTAGTATGTCCACAAGTATAAATAATCTCTTATTATTTTTGCAAGCACATATTCAGAGCAATTTATGATTGAACAGAATAAGAACAAGAGCTAATGCCATAACTGATGTGTCATTCAAACTGATTGAGCAACAAAGAGCAAATGTTATAGATCCTACATTAAAGGAGCTATACCTGATATTATTTTAATCTTTCTAAGAAAAATGGTTTCTACACGGTATATTATGTGGTAAA
>JBBBVT010000023.1:8261146-8293083 GCA_037177035.1 Craterocephalus eyresii | reverse complement strand
TTAGCCCGCTTCCGTTTTTGCAAACCCCGGAAAAAGGACGGGGTCACAATTTTCTGGGGAAACTTTTTCATTTTCTCAAGTTTGTGCTTTCCCCCCCCCCCCCCCCCCTCTTTTTTCTTGCTTTGGTGACTCAGATTCCTGTCAGGAAACCATTTGTGTACAGACAAAAGCACAAAATCAGAAATTAAACAAGACCTAGAGCTCCTTGAAATAAATCAGGATGGATGTTTTAGCCTTTGAATTAGTTTTTTCATATAACCTGGACTCTGATTTAGTTATTAATTTAAAATAGAATGACATAGAACAAACATTATCCAAATATAGGCTTTACAAACCATTTTAAAATGAAGATATATTAGACAGAAAAAAAAAACTATGCTGCCACCTACTGGACGACACAATCATTTCTGTTTGCCAAGAAACACCCATCCTTCCATTTTCTACATGTTTATTCCAATGCAGGGTCATTATAGCAAAGACACATTTTCTCACATTTCCCACCTCATAATAAGCTCTGGCCTGCTACGGATTAAGACAAGCTGATGCTTCCTGCAGAAGTGTAGTATCCAGTACAGTCTGTGGAATATCTTTGGGACAGATGGATGGTGTTCAGTTCAAACTCCCCAAAACTATGAGCACCAAAGGTCTGCAATAAAAAAAATTAATTTCAAAATGTGAACATTGCAGAGGATATGCATCTTCATAAAAACAATACTACTCAATAAGGGGGGAAAAAAGCTAGCACTGTGTTAAGAAGACTAAACTAGCATCCAGAAATTGTATTCTGTTGCTCACATGGTGTTGCCATAGCTGCATGCATGTGGCAGCACTTTTGTGTCATTTTCAGACAAATGAAACCAACAATGACATTGTCATTCACACAAAGCCCTCCTCTGCACCAGAGAGGGAAGGAAGGTGAACTTCACAGCTTTTTCTCTTTGCCGTCCCTTTTGGTGTTGTATTTCTGTTGTAACTCACACAGATAAATACTACACTCGACAAAGTGCATCCTTTTATTTCTGTTAAAGCAACATGAGCGTTTTTCTTTTTTCACATTTTATATTATATTTTTTGCATTCTGGTTTGGCGTGAAAATGTCTCTTATTGCCTCAGACACAGCTGACACAGTTGATATGTTGTCCAAGTGCAGCACGTTCCTTTAAAATTATTCCCTTAACTACTTTACCCATACACAAATGTATGCATTTTTTCAATTCTAACATGTATATCTGGGCATTTTAAAGTAAAAATTTAATCATATCGCTTAAGGGAATTACGAGTTCTGGGATTTAAAATTTGGAAAACGAGAAATGAACTTGAACAGCAACTCATGACATGGGACAACATGCCAATATTTATTCAATAAAAACTAACTTGTAGAAACATCTTGAGGAGTAATCTAAAGAATGTTTTCTGCATGATGATGTTAGGATCTCACATCATTGTGAAGGAATTTGCCCCCCCTCCCTCCTCTTCTGTACAAAGTTGCCTCAGTTCATTGAGGTCTGAAGGCATTCATTTATATATTTATAAAGGTTCAGCCACAGCATTTCTTTCCTTTTTTTCCATATTGTGGTCCTGACTGGGCCATTGCAACACACTGATTCTACTTTTTCTGTCTCTCTCTGTTGCACATCTGGGGGTACACTTAGGATTAAGTATCATGGACTCAAAACTGTTCATGGATCAATGGGTAGCAGTAACTGCTATTCTAAGATCACTGCAAATCACCGAAATGCCGATGTCTCTGCTTTCATAGAGCCATCATGCCTGCTGATGATCAATGTATATGACCAGCAGCATCAGGGTGCTACTGTACTTCTCTCATTTCTATGGGAGCAGTGAGGATGTACTTAGCTTTTCACACACTGCATCTGAATTAAAAAAAAAGATTAATCTATTTGCATAATTGTAAAATCTGAAAGGGACTAGATGTTTTCGGTTTTCTTTAATGAAAATATGATGGACTTTCATTTGCACATAACTATTAGTGGCAGATTGATATCTATCATGAAGAAAAAAAACATCCACAATCTGACTTGACTATCTTCTGACTTCCCCAAAGAAAGAAAACATCTGTATTTGTTCCAAATCAGATATGAATACGGCAGCTCCGGTTCAACATCAAGCAGCAGAGGCAGCCTCAAAATAAAGTCCTTCATAAACATGTCTGAGATCCTAAATCTGCCTGCCGTGACTTCTAAGGTGCTCAAGTGCTTGAAACTTTACTTATTATATTGCAGGTAATCTGTGAACGGAATCGTGTAGTATTAGCCTGAAATCAAAACACCTTCTGCAACAGCTGATAGAAGTCTGACAGACTCCAAGTTAACCCAATAATCCTCTGTGCAGGGGTTTATGTTGTTCAGCGAAAATCTCTACCCACAGATTTACTTAATTAGCAAACTCATGAGACTCCAAATGTAGTGGAAATGTCAACCACAGCTATAAAGCCAATTAATATTCTGAGAGCAAAGTGTTTATGGCGTAATGGTGCATAAGTAGCATAACCAAGATCTAGTTTGTATTTTTAGTGAGATTTAAATCTACATTTAATCTAAATCCTGTAGTAATATTACACCATTCAGAAATCTAGCACCTACATAATATGAATTGCATTTTTAATCTTATTTTACATAATTTTTCTAAGATTTACAACTTGCGACATCAGACTTTTTTTCCCCCACAAGCTTATTGTGTGACTGTTGTTTTAGACAGTCTTGCGGCCGTTCAGGACAGGTAAATTTCCTCTCACCTTTAAAATGTTTCTGGCATCAAAAGCTTCTCTTTCACTGCTGGTTTGTCTTCCTGTCCCGCCCGTGTGTTCAGCTGGAAAAACACCAGATAGAGAGAGACAATATGAACAATACAACACTGACAGATAAAAGCACAGATAAGTTATCTCTCTGATCCAATAAACATGTTTACCTGCAGCTTGTTTCATTACAACAGTACAGTGACTGTCATGGTTACTTAGTTTGTAAAACGATCTTGTGAAACAAGGAATAAGGAGAAGGGAATGGAGGGGGGGACATGTCCACATGGTGGTAAACACGGTTAGCGGTGGTTGGCCTCTCGCTTGTGCTGTGCTGTTGGTCAACCCAGTGCAAATTTTAGAACTGCCACTGGACTGGGTCCATGTCCAAAATGAATAAAGATATTGTGAGAGTACTTGGAAAACACACCACTCGGTGCACGTAAACAGCACTGAGGCCAAACACTGAGCTGCCTCCCTGATTCCTCTCTGGACAAATTAGTTGCTGCAATTGTTCGAGGCTCAGCTTTGCCGTCACTGCAGTCCCAGTCCAGGCCAAGAGATAAAAAGGGGACATTGGCAAGTATGTTTAGGGCAAGCAGATACCCAGGTGATCACAGCACTAACCTTAACCTCTTCTTTGCATTTAAAGAAGGGGTGTTAGTCTGCATTGGTTGGTATTTAGTTTCTTTACCTGTAGAGTCTTTTCTGAATAGCGTATTCATCACAGTTCCATGCAGCTTCACTCTGTCCCATTCTCTGACCATCAGCCCTGCAGAGACAAAATGCTCTACCAGCCGATCTGCAATCATCTGCAACCTAAAGTGGGACATTATTTGATTAAAAATAGTAAAAAAAAAGTGAATCGACCAGATGGAAAGCACTTTAAAAAACTGAGATGGTGGACTCTAATTGTTTTCCATTCCTCTCTGATGCACTGACTTGTCAGATCCATCCTTTACATTGACTTTGGCGTACAGGACATCCACCATGGCCGGGTCATCATTCATGTATTCTATGCCTGTCACCTCCAACAACAAAGGCTTTCCTTCAGTGATGTCTCTAATGGAAAAAAACAAAGAGCGGATCAGTCTGGTGGAACCCAAAAAGTTTCTTTGTCCCAGCTGAAAAGTGATAGTGCAGCTATTTATCAAGTTACAGACACTTCCACGCAGGGATGGGGTAAGGAGGTTTGCACAGGAAGCCATAACTGGCTGTTATTTTAAAAAAAAACAATCTCAAATTAGACAAATTAGGCTGGCAATCAAATGAGCTATATAAAACAGCCTGTAATCACATTAATGTGATTGGGATGTATAATCCTACAATCAGCAGGTTGCTTTATGTCTTTTTTACTTTCTTCCTTGATTTTTATCTTTGAGAAGGACTTTGTCTCATCATCTATTGTATATGATTCTACTGATAAACTGACTGAAAAGATGATGCAGAAATTGTTACCAAAGTTGTAAAAATCAGGTGATTAATACAACAGTACGACAACGATAGACTCATATGCAGTTGGTCACAAAACACAAGCAGGTTAACCAGCAAATGCACAATTATTTTAAAGTGCCACATGGTATTTAGCACCACGATGTAAATAGCAGTACGAGGTTCATGTTGGGACCACTGCTTTGGTCAGCAAAGCCTTCAATCAGCTGTCACAACCATATTTAACTATAAAAGACAAATTAATGTGA
This sequence comes from Craterocephalus eyresii, assembly GCA_037177035.1. Taxonomy (NCBI): domain Eukaryota; kingdom Metazoa; phylum Chordata; class Actinopteri; order Atheriniformes; family Atherinidae; genus Craterocephalus; species Craterocephalus eyresii. The sequence goes on along the minus strand of JBBBVT010000023.1, from coordinate 8,288,628 downwards.
ATACTTTGCCAGTTTGTCAAAGTTGTTAAAGTCTATACAGAAGGTGCTTTTTTCCAAATAAAACATGTGAACTGAGAGAAATTACTGGTCAATAAATGGCATAACAGGGATCTCGATATCCACTCTATAAGATGAGTATTGTACCTAATGTGTGAAGTCAATGTTTTGTACCCATCACTAAGTAGAAGAAGGAAAAGAGGGATTAATTCCTTAAACAAGTGGGGCGACTGATTTTTTTTTTACAAACTTGTATGACTATTACTTTTAATTAAAGTTTTCCAGAATGGCAATACTTTAAATGGTGACTTCATTTGGATAAAACCAACCTTGTCATTGGTTTTGTTAACAATAAGCTTGGTGTCATACTACCAAAATGCATCCAGCTCCTACCTGATTAAACTTTGACACTCTTGGAGGTGTTCACACGCTTTTCTCACTTCTATATCATTCAACAGAGCCAAGGTGCCAACAGTCAGATGAAGCTTTGCGGGGTTCTGGAAGATTCTTTCCTGCACTCCATGATCCTGCACATCAGGTGATGCCCACATTAATTTTTCCTACTAATGTGACACACTTACATTAAACAAATATGACCACAATTGTCCCTTGTTATGTAGCTCTGAATCACCTGTGAGCACTGCTGCAACACCTCATCTTTAAACTTCAAGAATCCTGCTTGAATTTTGGAATCATTCAGTGGGAATGACAGGAAATGAGTGAAAGGCTGCTTCTTCCGGAAACTCTCCACAAGGACCTCAACACGGGTAAGGGCAGATGAAACTGCAGCTTTCTGGGCACCTGTGATAACTGTCAGGAAAAATGGCTACGGTGAATGGAAATCTTCAAAAAGAGCTCTTACTTCCAAAGAGCCAGATTTGCTTTTCGTCCTCACCAATCTGTCCTTCCACTCCTTGTTTTGGGATGTTGATAGATGTTTTTGTGTCAAACTCAAGACGTCTACGTGTTTCTCCTTTTTTCCCAATGATGTACCTTTGGAAAAAGCAGATGAAGCACACAGATAAAATACATTAGGCTACAACTTGGACACTTTTAAAGATTTATATTAAATAAAACATGAACATTTTCTATATGACCCACTTGTACAGAACACTTGGTACATCAATGGCACAACGATATCCTTTATCTGTCTGTTGAATGAAGTGGCTGTCACAGATTTCATCGTCTGCAAGATCTTCACTCTCTAGAGACATAAATACTGTGTTGTTTTCTTTTAAAGAAACTGACTTTAAAAACTCTTCTTCCATTTGTTTTAGTTGCAAACACCGACGGTTAACTTACCCGATGGTCCCAGGTACGACAAATCCTCTTCTTCATAATGTTCTTCCTTAACTATGTTCTTGCGGTATATTCTTCCATCTATATTGATAAGAGGTGGTCGCAGAACATCCATATTTCAAACTAGAAAACTCTTGCTTAAACCTGTTATAAAGTTATCAAAAAAAGAATTTGTGGCGAGAGAAAAACTTGCTTAGCTAGCTACAAGTTCATAATTTCATAGTTGACGTACGTAACTTTACGACACGTTGAGTGTGTTGTGGCAGATCTACAAAATAAGAGTATGAGACCCCTCCGTGATAATGTAATGATAGGAGCCATCCCTATGGTATTGAAATCTTTGAAAGTGCGTCATTGCTTCAAACGTAAAATGCCGTAAAGTACTTTATATGTCGTGAGCTTGTGACATCGAAAACAAACACAAGAATAAACTAGGCAGGATTAGAGTTGACGGTAAGTTTTATCAATAAAAAATGGGAATCCACTGTGTTGGCGCATTAAGGAACATTAATATTTAATGGCTAGTGTCTGCGTCCTGTTAAACGGCTAGTTAGCCATTTTTGCTAGTAACATTTGAAATGTATCTTGCTATCATGTTACATCTTTAATACTAGAAGAGCAAAGCGTGTAACGTCTGTTCATTTGCCTTAGCTTACCTGCGATCTAGGAAGTTAAAATATTAAGGCTTGTATTTGAATCATCATAGCTGTGGTTAAGAGTGTTTTTGTGTTTTTTTTTAGTTCCCTGAAGGCAATGGCAGCTTCTTCTTCCTCGTCTTCTGCGGGAGGTGTGAGTGGCAGCTCGGTGACAGGCTCTGGGTTCAGTGCTTCAGAGCTCATTCCTCCTAGGAAAGTCCTGTACACATATCCTAAAGGTGCAGGTGAAATGATGGAAGGTAAAGTCGTTAATTAAAACTAATTCTTTTGTTAAGACCCGTCTCAAAAATTCAAAGCTACACCACATCTTTCTGTTTATGTCACCACAATGATTAAATTCTGTCCATTTATATAACGCCAATTCTTTATTAAGTCATCTCTAGGCATTTCAAAGAAAGGTGATAAGTGTAATACTAATATAATACAGTCATTTGATGCTTTTATTCATCTAATGGCAGTTCATAAACATATCCGTAGCGAAGGCAAGCTGTTAATCTCATCCAACCTACCTTTCTTGCTGACCACACATGGTGATGGGCAACAAAGAAGGATAAAAAAACTCAATTTTAAAAGGAAGAAAACTCCAGTTAAACCAGACAGCCATGTGACTTGATCTTGGACGCCTAAAATTTTTATGATACAATAGTTGGCGATGAGGAGCTGTATGAGAAGAATTAAAGAATTTGAATCTTTATTAAAAGCCAATGAAGAGAAGAGCTGAAATGTAAAAATATCATCCATGGCTAATCCACACCAGAACTCCTGCTTTTTGGGTTTTCTGTAGGCTTTTAGTACTGAATATTTTTTTCAAATAACATGAAAATATTGCAATAACTCTTCTAAAGGAATAATTCAAATAAGCATAACATTCAGAGATTAATTTCAAAGGGAAAACATACTCATTACATGTAAAATTTCCTATGAAATGATAACATAAATTGGATAAATTCAAAACAATAAATTGAAATCCAGCAATAAATAAATAAAATAATTCTAACTTGACATGAAAGTGTTTAGAGTAATATATTGGTCTTTTTCACATGACCTATTATCAGGACAAACGCCCATTATCCAAGATTAGCATGATATATTAACTGGTCATTGAATTGGAGAATTTGACTCTCCTGTTTAAAACAAAATCCGTTGGGATGCCCCCTCGTCTGTTGAGAGAAATAGATTATTAGATTATTACAAAAATTAGACATGAAGAATATAAGGCATACAGGATTAAGATTTGGAACAAGGCGAAAGCTGCAAGACAGTTTCTTTATTTACCTCTTAGTGCTTGCAAGCATGTAAAACATGTAGCAGTTTAAATGTATTTACTAGCATTTTCTGAGTAGATTTTCCTGCCATGAAATCTGTAGACTTCTGTTACTGCTCATACCCACTGTACTACTTTGACTTTTTTAAGTACAGTGACTGTCTGTAAAGGCAATAGCATAAGTATACATACAGTAATCATTCAATTGGAAATGTAGTTTGGTCCTGTCATTCCTTTCATTACTACACATTGAAATCTGAAATCTTATGCTTTCACTGTTGTTCTTTTGTAGATGGCTCCGACAGATTTTTATGCGAGTCTGTGTTCAGTTACCAAGTTGCTTCGACACTGAAACAAGTGAAAAATGGTAAGTCAGTAACTGCATATGCCAGTATGTGTTTGTGTTATTTGATCTATTAAAAGTAGTATGTTAGAGAATTTAACTGTCCTATGTTTGTTCAGATCAACAGATGTCGAGGATGGAGAAACTTGCAAGCCTGGTGGAGGAGTTGGAAGCAGACGAGTGGCGGTACAAACCAATAGAACAACTACTTGGATTCACACCATCTTAAATAAAAGCTTCTGATACTTCTGAGCCAAATAGGATGAAAACAGAAGGAAATGTTTTTCTTTCAGCTTATAAATTCTACTTCTTCTTATTGGTTTATTCTGTATTATAAGTCTGACATTTTATTTTGAAATGCTGAATGTGAGATATATTTTTTTATTACTCACCTTTTTTCATTTTTGTTTGTTTCCCCTTTCAAAAAGAACAAACCCAGTAAGGTCAAACTTTTGCCAGGTCAATCTTAAAAACATAACAGCCTCGAAATCTAAAATTTTGTTGATTATTGACAGATTTATCCTTCTTTTTTTAGTTTTTAACATATTTGGTCATTAAAGTTGATTTTACCAGTCCAATTTGTTATTAGCCTCAGTGTTAAACAAAGCAATATCTTTGTAATAAATCCTTTCAAGTGAAGCATTGTGTTTCCACATGGCTGCTCTTCAACTCATAAATCTGAAAATCTGCTGCCTGCTCATTCTCCTCCTCCTCCTGACTCCATCGGTCCTCATCGCTCCTAGCTCGAAAAACAGCACTTGGAGCAAAACAAAGAGAGCTTGCAAATAAAGTCGGACTTGGACTTTCTTGGCATCAGTTGCTGTTTGTTTTTCTTGGTGTTTTGTAGTATGTTGTAATCCCCCTCACTAAGATAAGTTTTTCTAAATCTTTCTGCTTTTATTCATCTTTATTTCACAAAGTTTTCTGTTACATGATTCACAGATTCAGTTGTTTCTATCAAGTTGAGAGTAAGGGGGAAAAAAACATGCAAATCACAGTGTTCTGCCCAGTAAATGATTGTTTTCAAACGAAGGAAGGTTGGGAACGCACAGAATGTACCGTTCTGTATAAATGTCTGAGGACAGCCCAGGGTACAGCTGGACACGCCTGAAGGCAGGAGGTTAAATTGTCTTTTTAAGAAGTTTGATTTGGAACATGATGTCACAGAATCTGTTTTCCAAGTTGTTGCTTTTTATGTTTTCAGCTTGTAAAACATGGTCAACTTTCTTTAACTAAACATGTATTTAGAACAAGAAAAGATTCTAAAAAACTTTTCATTAAACTTTGATAAGATCATTCCTAATTCAAAACATCCCCATCAGAACATACTGTGCCTACACGTGTTTATGTTTCTCAGTTCCTCCCTTACAAAGTACACTGTATCCCACGCCTACTCACGTGCAGCAGCGCACTGTCTGCATACAGCATATATCTGGCTGCGGTCCAAAACTGTCTGCCTAAACTGTTACAGACACCATGAACCTCAAAGAAAATGCAGATTCCCTGTTTGAAAGTATTCTGTAATATTTAGAAAATAAACTTCTTTGTAATCTCATGGAGAGTTTATTTTATGAATTTAAGCTCAATTTATGACACATTTCCTAAAAAATTTTTAAATCAATGTAGAATGGAAAATGTTTAGAGAAGCCCTCATTATGCAGTTTTGCTTCATTTCTCTCCTTCATTGTCTGTTTTTTCCCCCCTTTGAGTATGAGGAATGCAATAGCCAACAATAGCAATTTGCTGTACTTTTCCATTACAATAATAGAAGTTAACTTATGAATATCCCATTATGAATATTAAACATTTTTAATAATACTTTTCTTCATTGCCATGTATGCTGTAATGTTACATTATGCTGCACAGTGCACACTGTTTGCATCTCTGTGAAGCAGATAAAAAATTCTGATGTAATGGTAGACAGAAAAACAGGTGACGTAATGTACACTGCAATACTGAACCAGCTGAGCCCTACCTGCCTGGATTTTATTCTATGCCTCCTGCATTCTGTGCATTTCATGCGCAAACAACAGAAAAATGTATAAAAACATATGTGGGATGATGAACAAAGAAACAGCAGAATGATGCTTGCAAGCCCAGACCAGTTCCTGTACATTTCCATTACATTGGGTTCCGCTATCCCCCACTACTGCACCACCTCCTCCTCCCCTGTTTGTCTTTTTTCTCTGCTGGCATGTTACCAGGCAAGATACAGCGCAGATGGCGTGCCTCCCCTTTTGATTGGCTGGCTGGACACAAGTGGGCGTGGCCTTGAAAGTCCACATATAAGCATTGTTGCGGGACAGACTGCGGAGATTGGCAGCTGGTGAGAGGAAGGAAAGGGTCAATGGTGGAAGTTTCTAGAGAACAAAACACACAACAAGTATCCAAATATTCATCTGCATGAAGTGATACGGACCTTGAATGCCTCCCGTTTAGAAGTACACTGTAAGTATGCCATTTGGGCTTTAAATTTGACTCGTTAAGTTAAACTGCTGTTAGCTGCTAGTAAATGCGTTTAAACTGCTACATGTTTTCGAGCTTTTTCCATCTATCTGCACTTGAAATGCTTTGAACAGCTAAATTTAACTTTTAAACAGGTTATTTTATTGAATTTTAATTTGTTCTCTTTGTTTCCTCATAAACAGCTGACCGCAGAAGCAGCTGTTGAGCAAATAAGACAACCATGCCTGAAGTTCTGTCACCCAAAGACATTGGCAGCTTACCTCCATCCCCAGTGGACAGCAGTCCCAGGAGGCTGTCCTGGGGCAAACTGGTCCCAAGACTGACTGATTTCAGCACAAACAGCAGCAGTTTTGAGTCCAGGTCCAACAATGGCAGCAGGAGTGATCTCTCAGACTCTGGTAGGCAAAGGCCAGATATATCTGATTCATATTAAAGGTTCATTTTTTGTACCCTGACTCCTAATCCTCTGCTTCTGTCCATCTCCTCTCCAGGGTCAGATGTCTCCAATGACTTGTGTCCCTCCAATGATGATCTTTTCTATGACCCAATGGAGAAGACAATCCTTAAAGAAATAGTGGACCTAATAGCAGAAAGCCTGAGAGAAGCCAAAGACTCAGACTGCGCCTTGAGGTGCAGCAAGCTGCTCATTCCAGACAAACTCCTGGAGCACATTGGCCAGGAGCTCCTTCACCTGGCAGCTAGCGAGCCCTGCGGACTACGAGGGGCTCTCATCGACCTTTGTGTGGAGCAAGGGGATGTCTGTGAAGGCGTGGGCCAGCTGTCTGTGGACCCCTACCTTGTCCCCACCTTCCAGCTGACTCTAGTGCTGAGGCTACAGTCAAGTGGACTGTGGCCTAAAATTCAAGGGCTGTTCAGCTCCAAGTCTCCTGCCACTCCAGTTGTCAGACAAGCTATTAAACTCAGCACTGGTTTCCGCGTGATCAAGAAAAAACTTTATTGTTCCGAAGAGCTGCTCATTGAGGAATGTTGAAGAACCAGCTGGACTATTTTAATGTCTGAGTTGACAATAAAAGCTCACAGAAGAGCCTTATTACTTCAAGTATATGCCTTCTGAGGTGTAAGGATGGATTTAGTCTTGATGTAGCCTTTTTTCCTACTGTATAGGGGCTGAAGTTTATGGTACTTGGAGCAAGTTGTGCTTAAACACCTGCTCAGATTTTAAAACGGCTAAACGTAACCATTATACTATATCCAATTAATAAGGCATTTTGCCAGTGTTAAAGTGCGCACATCAGTTTCTATTGAAACTTTGTAAAGGCAGCTAGCTATATTGTTTTAATCATGTTCTTTATTATTTTTTTAAAAACTTTTTCAAAACATGTGACCATTAATTGTATTGAACACAAACTAATGAAATGTGCACCACTTCATCAATTTGGGGACCCATGTGACTTGAGTGAAAGCCTGTCAGACTCATGGAGGAGTAAGCCGTGGCCATGATTTCAAATGTCAATTAGTTGTTTTACTGTTTTTTAATTTTAGTTTTGCATTTGTTTGGACCTGTGAGGCTATCAACTTTATTTGATATTCAAATACTCATGACATTGCACTGTTTTTGTACTTTCATGATCGCAAATAAATTATTGTTTTTTTAACAATCTCGTCTCTTGCTCTATTTCATGTAAGAAGTCTAATGGGTGTTATCGAAGCACTGGAAAATGTCATTTTGTGTATTTATTCCAGGGTAATAATTTTGGTGAGTAATTTTGTTGCGCACTAGTCGAATGACCATTCCACCATGTGGCATCTTGGTCTTGGATCACTTGACAATTTATTATTACCAGTCTGAGGAATTCAAATTTTCCTAAAGAAATTCCCTTCTTCGGGGATGGTAGAAGGAAACCGTCTTTAACACAGACCCACATAAGTATTTATAATTCATATTTTAATATCAATGAAAACAACGCTGATATTTAACTTCGACAGCCTAATCAAACATATCTATTAAAGGGCAAACCCTTTTATTGTTTTTGAACTATCTGAGACATTTGACCAAAATGTTTTATTTGAAGCTGACAAATTTTACATGATGAATACCTTCAGTCTGTCCTGCCAGACGTGGCAAACTGATTTGATTGGTAGATAAATAGTTGGAATCGTAAGTGATAAGTAGAAAATCAAAACAGTCCTGTTTTGCGCTGCAGTAAAATCCAAGATGGAAATGCCAACAGAGGCATCCAAGTTTGAAACATCTTTAAACCAAACCTTCAACACATAGGCCTACAAACTGTTGATGTACACAATTCTCCACGTGGGTGCCTGTATATGTTTAAGAACGGGATAATACTGAAACTTCAAACATGGAAAAATCTGAGGAATTTCTCATTTCTGTCAGTTTAATCTAGTTGCTTTTATAAAAGAAAAACAATCCTCAGGATAAAGCAAATCAGTTTGCTTAGATAATCATATAAAGGCAGAAATAAAGTATCTGTGGCACGCCTACATGGAAATTTAAAATGTCACACACGTTTCTGTTTCATTTGGAGACTGTAAATCCCACAGCATGTGTCATATCATTTTCAGAGTCATACTATTCACTGACCCTTCTAATGGGAGATTCACCATCCTGGAAGAGAATATTCTCATCAGTGGTTCACTCAGAATGACTTGTATTGATTAACAGAGACGTTTTCCTCTAAGGGGGGCAACTGGATCTAAACCATGCCCGAACAGTGTTGAACATAACCGAGTCATGGGTCAGGTTTTTCTTTTTAAATTTTTCATCCGACTCGTGTTTCACAATGTAGGACATAATGCTGAAGAAAAATGTGGAAAAATTTTCCAAAGAGAAAAAATGTAAAAGAAAAAGGTCCCGAATCAAAGTCAGAGAGCAGAGTTGCAACATCTGCCCAAACAGCTGAGCATATTTATAGCGAAGGAATGTGACGCAGCGCTTTCTCCCCAGCACATGCCGCACGTCTCCTCTCAAAATGTGAACGTGCGCGCTGCCATGCGTCCATGCCCCGGCCTCGGCCGGCGCATTTTGTGCCAAATGTGCTGACTGGGCTTTTGTCTTCGCCTCTGTGCTCGTTCTGTTCACAGCAATGAGTCACATTCAACATGTTGAAGCGTCCACATTTATTTTTCAGGGAGTAAAAACATGGTGGAAAAAGTGAGCACAGTCTACTGTTCTGTTTCTGATAATCCAGTTATTCAGAAATGAGAAACAATAAATAACATACTATTAACTTAAACATAATGTATCGGTGACACTACACTCAAAAACTAAAACCAGCTGTGTCCCACTCGGTGGGTAGGCAAACCTCTCATCCTCTTGGCATCAAGTGTGAAGTAAGGTTAAACTGTAAGACTCTCTTTTGTACAAGTAAACAATGCAAAGTGACATGGAGGGTTCCTATTTCTTCTCACGCATACACAACCCCAAACAAAAAAGACAAATCTCTGGTGTTCAAGTGTCTAACAAAGCCTAGAAGTAAGTGAACATATTCATAAGAGGTTCACAATATTCCTGCATAGTTAGAAAGTGCATTTAGAGTCAGTGGGGATGTTTTCTCCACTGATCTGACTGCATAAAAAGAAGGAGGAAGCATTCAATGTGGTATCTCTGAATCTGCTACATAAGTAACATCCATATGACTATTAATAGTTAAACTATATTCTGGTTTACTGTTGGGTTCTCACAAAAAAAAGGGGAAGCGACCTTTGTCAGCTTCATGTCTCCAAGTCAGAAGTAATGCTTGCAGGCAGCCCAAACTTCCATCTCTTCTGGAGGTCCGGATATGTTACATGGCTTCTTTATTTCATGACAATATTTAGAAACATTTTTATGTTAGTTTCACAGAGTTTCATCAACCAGCCGGTGGTGAGGATTAGAGATTTGTTTGTGTTGCTTGAGTCGTCTTCAGCCTTCAAATTGTTAAAGCTTAAGTATTTACAGCCAGTCATCTTTTTAAAGGGATTCTGGAGACCTGGGAACAGACCAGCGACATAAACACTTGACTTGACTTTGTAAAATGCAATAAAACAAACAAGTAGTTGCTACGAAATGTGCTCTAGAGTACCTGCTTTTAATGTAATAAGGCTGTGATCTCGGAGAGCTTGGCGCAGCTTGGAGTTCGAGCCCTCTGCGCTCTTTGGTACAGCTCAGTGTCTCCAAAATAGCGAGCTCTGTATAACATGCCTTCCTCTGTAAGAGACCGCACAAACAGTGAATGAACAGGAGGAAAAACATGGCTGTATATCGAGAAATATTCCTGATTAAGATGATTTTAAGTGTAGCGCATACTTTGTTGTTTCTCCTTCCAGCAGTTGTTGCGGAGGTTTGAAATATAATCATCTTCCACCGAACGCTCCACATTTTTCAGATTCACACCAGTAAACTCTTTGGAAAACTGCTCCCCCACATAATATGGCACCTTCAAGTTTTCAGTCAGCCTCTTCTGTGTGTAACCTGCCGACCTGCGAGAAGATGCGACACCGTGTGGGAGAGACATCATATGACAGAACACAGCACAAGCACGACAGATCTGACACCATCTGTCTCCGTTAGCATGACTCAAGGCTGACCATGGCTAGGATGCAGGGCCAAAAAACTACATGGGTGTCTCTGAAACATAAAAGGAGTAAGAGTATTTAAACTGATTTTTGGCTATCTGTGAATTATTTCAAGCCCGGTTGCTGTTATATGCTTTGGTTTAAGCAAAAACCTCATTAAAGGCAGGAAATAATCCTTGCTTGATGCTTTATGTAATGTGAAAATAATCTCTTCTCTAAGTCCCCAAAAGAGAACAACAGTTGGTTCTGTTATTTAAGATGCCTCCTGAACAGGCACTAAGAACAGGGACTACACTTACGGCCTGAAGCTGAGGCTGTAGGAGGGATTGTTGACCATTATCTGACTGAGAGCGGACACAATAACCAGGATGAGGATGGGCATGACTTGCACAAAGAGCGCAAGGCCTCCCTGCAAACACATACATGTCACACAGACAGAAAAATCCTGTGGAAAAATACAGCTCAGCTGGGAAGGATGCAGACGACTCAGTACTGCCCTCTGCTGGTTAGCATGGCAAATTACATTTCCCGCAACTGAACTGAATCAATAAAAGAGTCACACTTACATCCCGCTGGCGTTCTCTTCTCTCCCGCCTTTGGTTACGCATCCGGCCATTAGCGTAAACATGAGCATTGCCTACATTATGACACATCGAAACAGTAAAATCAGAGAAGAAAATGCCATCTCCCAAGCAGACCATGCAAACAGGAAACAAACACACTGACTCGATGGATAACCTCCTCCAAAGAACATGTTAAAGAGGTCTTCAGGTGAAATGTCTGGCTCAAAGTTTCCATTGTCTGGGCAAGTGCTGGACGGGTGTCTTCCCTCTTCTCCACATTGGTCATACTGTTGGCGTTTGTTGGCGTTACTCAGAACGGCGTAGGCATTACCAATAGCTGTGAGAAATGAGCATTTATAAGCTTTCCGTGGGAATAACGGCAGCTGCTCTCTTGTTTAATCTAACTTTAAGTTGACATTTGTGAGTGGATTACCTTTAAATGCCTCTGTTGCGCCCGGAGCATGATTCTTGTCAGGATGAAATCTCAAAGCCAGTTTTCTGTACGATCGCTTCAGCTCATCCTCGGAGGCGTCTTTCTGGACCCCGAGGATTTCATAGAAGTCTTTACATTGTTTTATGCTGGTGCAAGACAAGATTAGATATTTTAGGTGCCATATGAAGGCTGAATATGTGAACAAATCATCCAGTCAGCCTGTACCTTCTCACAGCGTCTAGTTGTTCTGGCGTGTAAGGTTTTGGAGTGTCTGATGGCTTTGCTTCAGGTCTGGTATCCTCACCAGTGCTCTGCCTCTGCCGAGGCCCCGACACCCCGCTGAAGTCTGAGTGACCGCCTTGTCTAGGTGTGAATCCATTCTTTCCTATTAGATCCAGAAGGGCTGGAAGACATTGTTCAAACACATTCAACAGCAACTAGAAAACTACAAATGGTGAAAGCAGTAGAAGATCACAGAATGTTTTTAAAGATAGGTTATTTGATAATTAAAGCAGCTAACAACTGAAAAATATTTCAAATATGAGTCCTACAGAAATAAGTTTTCTTGTTGACTGTTTTTCTTCTTTCTTTCTTCCTTTCTTTTTGTCAGTGTACCTCAATTTTATTAATAAAGGATAAAAACTCCATCATACATGGAAAGATCTTCCAACTTCATGCACATGTCAACACATGTGACTTTATTATGACTTAATTACCTGGTCTTAACTCAAGATAAGACTCTTAAAAGATAAAAAAAAACTGTAAAGAGTTCATTATAGCAGTTTAAGATTTTTTTTTTTATCTCACAAAATGCATAAAACTGTAGTTTCATGCACTTAAATATTAGATGATCACAGCCTCTATCTAGTCATCAGACTCCATCAACTGTTGCTTCGTTTACACTAAATTATAAATGAGACACAACTAGCTCGTGCATAATGAACATTTATCCAAGAGCCTTTTTACTACTTAGATTTCTCTTTGCATCCATGCAGTCCATGGTAACTGTGTGCAAGTGTATAAACGTATGCAAAAAATATAAATCTTACATTATAAAACATGTCATATGTAATAAAGATGTGGGTGTGCAGAGACATACATATTTTTCTATAACAGACTTGCATGATCATTATTTCATAATTATACTAACACTACATTATTCGAATGTATTAAATCACTCTACCATGTTTTCTTCTCATATGCGGGTATTTGGTCCAGAACTAGGAGGCATAGTGAAAAAATGTTTGGGTAGGGATTTTAAACTAGTATTTAGGGATCTTGGTGAACTGGGACACCCACTCCCACTGTAGTTCTGCAGATGACCGACTTTACAGGTTTAGCTTTCTATTTAAAACAATTATAACTATCACTCCAACAAAAATAACCCCATCTTTATTTTTTTTTTTCATTAAGTGTCATGTTTCATGGTCCCTAAAAATTTTTGCCAAAAAAGAGAATAACGAGTCACTGAGCCAGTTAGCTGCTATGCTATCAGAGGCCCGGGCTACATGCGCAGTTCCTCCGGGATGCAGGTGATGCTGCAGGTGCTGATGCAGCAGCAGCAGCAGCAGCAGCGGTGTTCCTTCACCCTCAGCACGGCCATTTTAACCTACCTTCAGCTTTCTCTGTCGGGAAAAGTCTCTGTGCCTTTTCTAGGAACCTCAGCGCCTTCTCCGGTTGGTGGCTGTTTAACGCCGCAGTTGCAATGTCAATGCAGCGCTCCGCTTCATCCCTGTTTACTTCCATTGCAGCAGCGCAGCAGCGGCTAAGTGGACTGGAAGTAAATACACGCGCTTCCTGATGACGTCATGCAGATGCTGCACACAGTTGAGTCAGTTTATTAGTTTAGTGGTATAAGAGTCAGGTTTTGTTGCTTGTGACTCGAGACCTGACATCTTTTTTAGAAATAAACGTGTCCTGTTTGCTAAGGAATGACAGTTGCATCCCTTGTACTGCTTCTTTAATCCACTAGATGGAGACAAATTGCTGTTTTTCAAATATAGGTCATGCAATGCGAGAGGAAACATCCAACATCCGGTAAAAGTCTGGATATCTTTCATTCGGTCTTTATTCAATGCTGTCAGATTGTTAATTGCTATTCCCTGTTAAGGTGCATTTTACATGTTACCAGTGGAGATAGGCTTTTATATTCCTTAAAATTGGAGTGAAATTCATTTGTTCTTGTGTTCAACTTTTCCCTCTAAAGAAAATCTATTCTAAAACATATTTGGATATTTGGCTTTCAGTTTTGCTAACTCTAACCACCCCTGCCCCCTTGAATAAAGTACAGGTTTTGTAATATCTTTTCATAGCATCCCCCCCCCCCCCTTTATTTTTATTTTTTTAAAGAAAGGGTATGACGTGCCAGAATATTCAATTTTATTTCGAGCACAAGGGGTGGGGGTACTGAAACTGGGTGTTTGTTGTACACAACTCAGGGCTCGTTTTGGCTCAATTTTTTTTTATCGTTTCAATTTATTTACTCCGTTTGAACCCCTTGACTACAAATTATACTGTACAAGTCTGGACAACGGCGGCAAAACAACGGCAACTGGACTCCAGAGGAGGTAAATTTACATCTGGCTGGGAAGAGAATGAATAAAATGTGAACAGCAGATAAACAGACAGCCAATCAGACCCCGAGTTTGAGGCGCCATCAGAGCGTTGATTGGTTAGATGCTGCTCGAGCTCGGTCTCTCATTGATGCATACGCTGCAGACTTTTGCTCTTCTTTTCTTACTGTAATTTTAGATCAGACCGACAGACATTGCCTGCTTTTAGCATCCACATTTCTTTTTTAACTCGTCTGCCAGTCTTTGGTGAGTTATTAAGCCACCGTCTATTTTCCTTACATCTGTGTTACGCAACGCAGCCCGTGTCGTATAACAGCATAAAGTGGGCACCATCGTTACATTTGCCACCCTCTTCCTCATCAGCGCCAACTAGCAGCTCAACGGGCTAGCTAGCTGAAAAATATTCACCGTGCGAGTTTTTTATATTTATTTTTTTCCCCACCAAGCGTCTGAGGTGCAAGTTTACAACCAAAAATACATAGAGTTTATCGATTTTTCTCATCTTGCCAATCAGAGCATCACCCAACGGCAACCACAATGACGGAGGCAGAGGCGTTGGAGAAGAAGCAGCACAAGTCGAGCAACGGGAATGTTCTTTCAGAGGCAACCAGAGAAGACGTCTTCGATCACACATACAAGGAGAAAGAGGGCCCCAAACCTCCCAGCATCATCGTATGGAAAAATGTCATATTGATGACTTTGTTGCATATAGCAGCCCTGTATGGCATCTTCCTCATCCCTTCAGCACATCATCTGACCTTGCTTTGGTGTAAGTTAAAAAGAACTACCTGTTAGAGCATTTCTAGTTGCTGTTGATTGTCTTTTAGTAGCTGTTTTTTTTTCTTTGTTTTTCAAATATGCAGATTATGTATCTGCAGCATGAACCCTTTTTTTTAGCTTACAACTGGTGAACAGGAAGATCTGTGCATGATGCTCCCAGTCCCCTGTGAGGGATTACATATCATATATCACCAGAGATTTAGCGCCACAGCATACATCTTAAAGCTGAAAACTGCTGAGGGGCGTGCTTGTCTGGACAATACAATGCACTCTTTATAAACAATCTCCCTCACTGTTGAAAAGATTTTTGTTTTATTCTAATAGAATAAAATAAAATAGAAAGCATGTTAGGTTAATTGGTCACTAAATTCTCCCAAGGTCTGTGTTGGCCCTTCGATGGACTGATATCTTGTGTGTTAATTGCTGAGATAGGCTCCAGCCCCCTTGTCACGGGAATTGGACTAAGCAGTATAGAAAATCCATGAATGAAAGAGAATTGAAAGCATTTATTGTCGTTACACAAAAAATGAGCTTTATTACTGTATTTGTAGCCAAAATACAATCATCAAGAAGTCTTTTTCTGTGCAGTCATTGGCAGCTGTTACGTCAGTTAGTGTTGCAGAGCCACGTAACATGCTTTGCAATTCGGTCACACTTGTTTCACTTATTCATCACCCAACTGCAACCACCAGGAAGGAGGCAGAGGCGTTGGAGATGAAGCAGCACAAGTCGAGCTACAGGAATAGTCCTTGGGGAATGTGGTTGTAGCTTACTTGGTCACTATTTTAGAAGCAGGCTCCTAATTGCACTTTAAATATATTTGCTATGGACCTTGCACTGCTTAATGATTACAACTGGAAGGAGTATTTTGGATCACATCTTAAGCAAAAATAATACATTTAAGCATCTTTATTGGAACAAATGCTTTAGCAAATTTTTATTTATTCAAAAAATTATTATATTATAATTACATATTCCAGCATCAAAGCACTAAAGTGTGAGTGAGCACACGGAAGGCGATCAGACTAATTTGTCAATTTCTTTCTCTCCACAGCTGTATTTTGTTTTTTGATGAGTGCTTTGGGAGTTACCGCTGGAGCTCATCGTCTGTGGAGCCACAGAGCCTACAAGGCCTCCGTACCTCTGAAGATCTTTCTCGCTTTCGCTAACTCCATGGCATTTCAGGTGTGTAAAACCAACAGATACCAACATAGAATTACACTGTAGAGTCATGATGAGAACAGATCTTACCGTCATGGAAGCACTATCCTGTGTTGTGAGCATCTCCTAATCTAATCTTATTCTCAATTTACAGAATGATATCTTTGAATGGGCTCGAGACCACAGGGTCCACCACAAATACTCTGAGACAGACGCCGACCCTCACAACGCCGTCCGAGGCTTCTTCTTCGCTCACATTGGCTGGTTGCTGGTGCGCAAACACCCTGACGTAATCGAGAAAGGAAGGAAGCTGGAGCTCAGCGACCTGTACGCAGACAAAGTTGTGATGTTTCAAAGGAGGTAGGGAGCATGAGTCACTGATTGATTTCACGCATTAGCTTCCTTTAATGAGTCCTCAGAAAGGCATGCTGGGAGTTAGTGTGAACAGTTAACTAAGGTCAGAGAAAAGATGTAGTTGACCCACTTTTGCAGTGCTGCAGAGCCGTCTTCAGCACTGCTCCAGTCACTCATTCTGGTTTGACAAGTTTATTTGTACATGTTTAAACCAACATAGGGCTTTCATGAGAAGTGGGTCATTAGAAGGAAAGTCACATTCCTTATCTAATGTGTTTGATTTTTTCCCCTTGAACTGAGCATAAGCTCTTAGAACATGTCTGAACTTCACTCTCCCTGCTCCCTTTGTGTTTTCTCAACAGACATTACAAGCTGTCTGTGCTGCTCATGTGCTTCTTCACTCCCATGTTTGTGCCTTGGTATCTGTGGGGGGAGTCTCTGTGGGTGGCTTACTTCATCCCGGCTCTGCTGAGGTATACTTTGGTTCTGAACGCCACGTGGCTGGTCAACAGTGCTGCTCACATGTGGGGAAACAGGCCCTACGACAAGAACATCAACCCCAGAGAGAACAAGTTTGTCACTTTCAGCGCTATAGGTATGAAAAACACATCATCACACATTTCTGCTTGACAAAAAGGAAAGACAGGCTGAATTTAAACACTGATATGAAGCCAAAGTCGTGTGGAGGAGTCAGATTATGATTGACCACTGAGAACCCATCATTTTATTTTTATTATTTAATTTGATGTAGTGCCATCCACATTAGAGCTCTGAGGTGATGCGTGCAGTGGCTTCAAAGCTACAGAGCATCTATAATCCAGATCTAAAGTTGCGAACAGACTCATGCACATTCTTTAACTCCCCCTACAGGTTCATTTACAAATATAATCCTGTAGTAATTTGTGAATAAACCTTTTTGTAATTGAAATTCTTCTCATTTGCTCTTAAGAGAGCGATTTAAAGAGTTAGTTACACATTATCGGGGACATTAAAGGTTTGGAGTTTTTTTGCTGTTGCTGTAATTATCAAGTTATTAAAGTAATTATGGTGTCCTATGATGTTTAGTTGCAGTCAGGTACACCCTGGTTAACAATGCCTTTCTTTTATCATAAACCTTTTCCAATATTAATTCATAGCTCATAACATGAGCAGATGAATGTTTATTTTTATTATTTATTTCATTCGCTGATAGCAAAGCAGACAGTAAATCTGGTCCTGCTCATTCAACATGAGATGGAACTGCTTCTCTGTTTTGAACGTATTTGACAACCAATGATGTGTCACTGAGTTGAGTATCATAAACTTTTAAGCTGCTTTGAATTTCTTTATGTTTCAAATGACAGACGAAACGGTTAGATTTCCTTTTTATTTATGGTTCCCACTCTGTTGACCCCCCTCCCCCTTATTTATTTATGCACTTCAATAACTTTGGTTGAACATTTGCTGTTAATAGCAAGAAAGCTAACCCGGAGGCAGCCGTGATATTTCCCGCCCGCTCTGAGCATCGAACGCGCCGAGGTTTGAAAATGATGTGATTTCGAGACGCGGCTACCGGGGTACTTCGATTGCAGCATAAATATTGCAGGGGCTGATTAGTGATGCGGACACAGGTAAGTGAAGTGGACAGGCAAGTCAGGTGATCCTACTGGCAGGAAAGGCAGGTAGCAACGTGTTCAGTGACAGCTGTAAGTCTTAGAAGTGATTTATTTTTCCACACAACTTAAAGAATATTTTACTTTCATTTAAGTTCTCATATTAGGGATGGGCATTCGATTAAATTGTCTTAATTGATTATCAGGAGAATAAACGATCGAGTATTAATTAATCAGTGATATTTCTAGATTTAAATTAAATATATTCGTAGCCTTATTTAAATTAAATGAGTAGAAAGTAGAAAAAAACTTGTCTGTTTCTTTATTCTGCTCTTGTGGCAGTTGAATGGGCTTAATTCAATGATTACACTGGAAAATATGCACTTAAGTACAACTTCAGCACCAGTCTAAAGATGAATTTGATTAATCCATTAAACAATAAGGTAATGGATTAAAATCTTAGCGATCGATTAATCGATCGTAGATTGATTATGCACATCCCTAACTCATACTTTCATTTAAGTATGAAAGTATATCCATTTTTTCTTATTTGTTCCACTTTATTTTGTTTTAAATGTGGTGAAAAAATGTCGTATGGATCACTTACACGTGTTTCCTGTGTCTTACAGGTGAGGGATTTCACAACTATCACCACACGTTCCCCTATGACTATGCAACCAGCGAGTTTGGCTGCAAGTTGAACCTTACCACCTGTTTCATTGACTTCATGTGCTTCTTGGGCCTGGCCAAAGACTGCAAGAGAGTCTCCCGTGAAGTAGTCCTGGCTCGATTACAGCGCACCGGGGATGGAAGCCACCGCAGTGGCTAAGATTGCTGAACTGTTGTCAGCTTTAAGTTGAAAGAACCAACAAGACGAAGATTAAAAGTCCTTTGACAGCTATACATTTCTCATCCTCTGAGGACAAAAATAGATTTCATGAGGGCCATGACCACATTTCGCCTGGTTTCTCGCCTATTTTCTTTATTTTGTTTTTTTTTTTCTATGTGGTTTATATAGCTGTAACAAAAATTGTTAAAGATGGAAAAAAAAAAGAAAATCAAAAAACAAAACATGCTTTGCTAAGCTCTTGGCTGTACGGTGCATCCTCCTCAGGGACTTGCACTCGTGTTTCAGTTTTGAAGTAGATGTTCTGTTCTTAAAGACGGCTTCATTCTTTGCTGTTTTGCCACGTCGGTGTGCATTTTTTTTCCATGCGAGATCAGTCATATAGCGGAACATTTTGACATAGATATTACTCAATTATTAATCCAAAACATTGATAAGTGGACGACTGAAATGTGGATTAATGTTTCAAATGTTATGTTTCAATATCAGTTGGAGACAGTTGCCTTTATTGCAGATTACAGCAAGTTTTTAGCAATTCTGATATAAAGATAAACTTTGAGAGCACTTGACGTTTGAAAAAGACGGATATCTTTTATTTTGCTAATGAAACTGGTTGGCTTTAGTGAAATATAGCACATATTGGAAGAGAGAGGGAAACCAAACCTTATTTTAACTTGACTATATAGACGCAGGTAATGCAGAGTGCTCCAACGTGCAACGGGGTGCTTTCTGCAGGAAAATCGCACCAAATGTGTGAAAAAGTCAAATCACTTGGAAAAAGATTAGCGTGCTATATTTAGCCTATGTAATAACTGGATGGAGTTTTTCTCATGACAATAGCAGGGCCATATTTAACATCAGATTAAAACTCCTGTTTAATCTGTACAGAAACATGCAGCATAGCATTGCAGAGCATTTTAGCGTTGTGTTTTAAAAAAAATATATAATAGTGCCAAATGTGTGCCAGCCGTCGACATATTTACAGCCATGTCTGCGGTCCATTAGACTCAATATTGCTTCTTCACGCAACATGATAGTGGAAGTTTGCTCCTTTTTTTTTTTACATTGTTGCATCAGAGTGGCTTTTGCTTCCTACATTTTATCCAACCTGTCTCTCTTTTTTGTCCCGAAGCAACTGCAGAGATTTCATTGGTCCGTGCAGCAGCCGGTCATGTGACAGTACCGGTGTTACAAAACAACATGCCATCCATGCATGGCGATATTCTTTAGTAGGTGTTGTAGTGAGGTGATGTGTTGGTGACTGTGATGGCAGAGCTGTGTCTATTTTCGTACCATGGAGCTGCATCGCTTTCGATCATCAGATCTGTTGCCGTGGTGATTTCTGAGACAGGGTCTGGCTTCCTTTTGATGTCCTACGAAGACAATTGTCATTTTGAAATTTTAGGTGCATCATTGTTCATGTAAATCTGCTAACCTGGTATGTGGAATGCTTCTATTATTTATGTATTTATTTCAGGGTTTTTCTTTCTTTCCCTCGACTAAAAAAATGTTTTAACCTGATATTTCTGCGTTCAATTATTCAGCAGATCATCTCGTATATTACACGTAAGATATATTAAACTGCAGCGCCTATTTATTTCTCCCCAGCAGTTAGGATACAACCTAATGCCTTATGACTTGCATCCATTCCTTCACTTGCCATTAGTTAAGAAAAAAAAGGATCAGATACTACCAAAAATTAACTTTAAAAAAAATTTAACTTGCAAACTATGGGCCCTTGTGGATAGAAGAGATAGAACTGCTGTCATGAAGAAAGTCAACGCCATCCAGGCAACTTCTGCTGTCCAGAGCACCAAAATCAGCATTCTCCCAATGATGAGGGGGAAATTAAAAGGCTCTCTGTCAAAACACGTCAAATCTCAAATGTGTGCTGTTCTGAAATAAAATTCACAATATTTTCATTACACTCGTAATTCTGTGACCAGTTGTTTGAATTTTCTGTGTGTTTTCATTGTGTTGTCATTGTATGCAACTGTGAATGGGCTTAAACTTTTACTGGCCTCTGAACTTTGCTCATCTGCAAACACAAGGCATTTAATTGTGATCTGCAGAAACAGTGTAAAGATGCTTGGCAATGTCAAAGAGATGTACGAATTGTCTCATTATTTACAGTTTTCTCTTAGTGGTTGCTAAAAACACTTTACTAAAGTAGAGGAGCAGAATGACAGTATTATCAGCTACATTTATGTCTCATAAAAGTGCATTTGAAGTGATGTTGGCCTTTACTCAGAAACAGACTGGACAACTTTGGCTTTACTCAAGAGGTAAGAAATCCCCCACACAACAAAAGACTTTACTGATTTTAAGGGATTTAGAGATATTTTAACGGTGTCTTTAACAGTACGATTCCTTTTCACACAAATATGTCAACAGAGATAATCGGAAAACGTATAACTGAAAACACAAGTGAGATGTTTAACCAGGTTTTCAGCCTACTATCGTCCTAAGAATATATTAAGGTTAAAAATCTGATGTTTCAGCTGGACCTGGAAAACTGGTTCATGCTTTCATCTTATGTCGGCTTGATCATTGTAAAAGTGGCTTTACTCATCTACCAAGAAAATCAACTTGCAGCTGCAACTAATTCAGAACTCTGCTCCTCGGATTTTCACTAAAACAAAGAGAAACAAAGACACCAGTCCAGCCCAACAAAGACAAAGACATCAGTCCAGCTCTGAGTTTGGAAGTTCTGCCGGTCTATAAAGCTCTGAATGGTTTAGGAACAAAATGCATCAGTGACCTCTTGATCCAATATGAAGCATCTGGGTCTGGTCCTTTATCAGTGTCCAGAGTCAGAACCAGACACAGAGAAGTTCCATTCAGCTTTTTGCCCCACATGTTCAGAACAAATTCCCAGAAAACCTCAGATAAGCCAAAAACAGTCAGTTCCCTTTGTCCTGTCATTGCAACAAATAATTCTTTTTTAATAACATTGCTCTGAAATGTCTTGCCTCAGCATATTTACAGGAAGCAAGGCTAGATGTCCTGAACAACAATCCTGAAGCAGTAACACCACAAATGTTCAGTTAGTTTGACGGGATGAATATAATCTGGCTTCATGAAAGGCGTACCTACAAGGAACTGTTGAAAAAAAATATCTCCTTTCTTTCATAAAGGATGGTGTAAAGTTTCTTATGCTTGAAGGAAAAACAGGAAGCACTGACGCTTCCTTTAGAAAGGTGGGAACCTTTCTAAGATAAAAAACCTCTTTACGTCTTGACCCCTTTATTTCTGTCATTCTTTATTTCCGCTTTTGTACTCTACCACAAGTGGTAGCCTTATATAGGCAATATGGATGTGTCTATATATTTTCGAACTTCCTCTTTACTAGTAACCCATAATGGTTGTAAGGACATAAAGTCTTTGCTTGAATAAACACACGTAAGGCCAGTGTTGGAGTTTGTATTCTCACTTTCTTAATCTCCTTGAGGAGTGTGATTTCATTTCACTGACAGATGACTTGTCATGAAACTCATACTTGTGCAAGTGTGGTTACACAGACAGCTAGTTGTGTCTTCACTGCAGAATCTGGTCCAAAAGGTTTATCGCAACAATGCGACAGAAGATTTCAGAAAACTCAGAAAGACTGTTTGTTGTGTCTTTCAGAAAGGCTTCCCTGCTTTTCCTCTATTAAAGTACAAACTTCAACAAACTTATTTTTCTCTAAGGCTTATCTTTAGTTTCACTTTCAATGCACGTGAAATTTAAATCATACAGTAGAGCCATAATTTGAGCAAATCATGACACTAAGGAAACTTTACATAATTTGAATCCACAGTGAAATTTATTTATGAAATTAATTCTGTGGAATTATGTTCCATTGGAAAAGCTGAAGGCCATGGATGAGGAGAGGGTGCTGTGGGGATATCTGCCCAGACTTTTGCATAAATAATTGGCCAAAAACTGGATGATTCTGTTCTCTGACTAGGTTTTGCCTTCTTTGGTTAAAAAAAAACAAAAACCCAAGTCCTGCTGACATACAGCACCCATCCAAATATAGCCGGCCTTTTTAATACTGAGCCTGTGTGGTTTACACAGGGCAAAGAGGAATGTGTAACCAGTGTGCCGACCTGAAACCAGTTTGTATCACACTGTTTTGGGGAAGTGGTGTGATCTTGACCGTGTTATAAAGTTATAAAGGGAGATACTCATCTTTCAGTACAATTACATTAAAAGATCAGAAAAATTTGAAAAAGCTTTCTGTGTTTAATAAAAAGTATATGAGGTTAAAAAGGAAATTCCTAACGAGTGTATTGTTATTAAGACCACAATAAGAATATCTAAGCTTCTCAACTTCAGGAAGGAGTTGTGTGGATAGATTTCCCCCAATATTATCCATATGTGAACAAATGCATGGAAGCGTGTGGTCACACCCTTTTCTACCTGCTCATTACTCCTAAAAAATGCTAAACATCAGCTCTGCTTATTCCGGACTGCTGCATCTTGGAGTCCGTATGACTCAGATGTTGCTGTGGTGGTGTGATGTGAGGAGATGATGTTACCATAACCCAATTCTAGCCCGTCCGAGGTAACTCAGGTTCACACCACCCAAAACATTCACGCCACGCAGCTCACGGCGTCTGACTTAAATCAGCCAATCAGCAGCGAGGTCCTGACTTCTGATTCTTTTTCCACCAATGGAAAAAGATCGCATGAACATCCAGTGCCAGCATGAAATTTATTACCGACATTTCTCAGCCGCAGGGTTACGGAATAATTACATGAAAGAGATGAACGGCGACATTTGGTGACTCGGGTGGCTGTGGTACATTCACGTGTTTCTGTTGAATGTAGGAAATTGAAAATAACGAATGAAGTGAGTGACCTGTGAGCTCGATTAGGAAATTACAATTGTTTAGCACCATAAAAAAAGTTAAACAATGTCTGTCTGGTTAATGTTAAATGTAAAGCCGTCTAATTTAAGCGAGAAAGATTTATTTTACAAGTAAATCATAATGCCTCCGCAAAAGCCTGAGGGCTGTGAAGTACTTTTGGCTGGTTTACATCAGTGCTGGTTTACACGTGAAAGGACATTTTTTCCAACATGTTTCATGTTTTGGTGTAAACATGAATAATAATTTACAATGCTCTATGTATGTGAATGTATATTATTCAAAGACATTTAATGCCATCTTTAACACATGAAAAGCATTCTTGAAGCCTGTGAGCACATTTTGCAAAATGTGCTGAAATATGTACAATTTCTATTAGATTACAAACTTTTGTTCTATTAAATTGATTTTCTAGACATTTATTACTATGATTTATCAACTGTGCATTCCTTTAATAATCACGGTGCTCTGCATCATGAAGACACCCACTAGGCATTTGAATACTAAATTTTGTGATAAATATTTCCAAGAACTAATCACAAAAAGACTGAGTCTTACACATTAGCAAAATTCTGTCTGAACAGTTCCTTTTAGATCATCAGTCTTATGTGTAAAAGATTCAGGAGTCAATTGTTGATAAAAGACAAACAACCAAATCTTTCAAGTGAAACTTTATTTGAAAAAGTTACCGAAATGAGTAAAGTAAGCATCATGGATTGTATAAATATCTGTGCAACCAAAACCAGGCACACTGAGGCACTTTTCTGCCTTCTGCTGCCATGACACACCAAACAATCCAGCTTTATGTGCAGCAACGTAAATTTTTCTTGTCTGTTAAACTGTATCATTACATCATCTAATCTAGTCCAAATATAGCAAAAAAGGAGTTATCTTAAGTTATAAAAGGATACAATTATGCTTGAATGGAGAGAAAAAAAAGAGTAAGAGCATATTGTACAGAGGGATTGACTGACGGAAAGGGTGCAGGAAGGATGTTAACTCATTTGCACTTCACTAAAATCTGTTACTGCTGTGAAATCAGCAGTGAGAAAGCAGAAAAGAAAAAAAAAAACATCCAGTCATTTACACAAGCCATCTAGAGATACCGTTTCAGGGTTGTTTGCACAAAATTGAGAAAAAATTACTTGACAACCACAGTCTGACATTCTTCTGCAGTATTTTGGCCCAACAACCCCCCGTGACACAATAGCCTGAACACAATCAATCACAGCAGGATAAGAGAACATTCAGAGCTTCAATTACAGTGTTTACAACTTGTTCCTGATGGTATTTGTGGAATCAGATTTCTTTATGTATAGAAGGCTTCAGTCCCATTGTCCCTCATTCAAAGTACGCTGACAGTGTGGATGGCAAGCGCAACACAATTTTTATTTTCATGATTCCTGGAGGTGGGTTTTCTGGATGTTTTGTTTCTGCAGCAGGAGCAAATTAATATATGTAATGAAAATGTTTTTTTACATCAGCTGAAAAGACAGGAAAAGTAAGTACTGAAGAAACCTGTAATATGGATGATGAAAATGCACCTATTTTTAAGACGACTGCCTCAGTTCAAACCACTTGCAATAACTGAATTTACACTTAATCACAACTTTCAGAATACATTCATCTTTTTGTAAATTTATCACAGCAACATCGACAAATCTCTACAAAAATCCAACTCACTGTCCAAATTTGTCACAACTGCTGGTAGGGAGCATAAATGGAGTGATGAGGACAGCAATGAGTGATCTTATTAGCCATTATTCTCACCCTTGACACGTATCATCAGATCAAAAAAAAAGAAGAGGAAAAAATAAATACATATTAAACAATATAACACTGAAGAACAGTTGGTGTGTTTGGCGTGTTAGACGCCCAGCTTGTTGGCAATAGTCATGAGCACTTTGAGGATGGGCATGAACGCGGAGATCTCGCTGAAGTTGCTGCTGCTGACCACCTGAGTGTGGACCTCAAGGCCTCGCTGATAGTTCTGGCTCGCCACACAGCGACTGATCTCATGGAGCCCATTCAGGATGTTGTGAGAGAGCTAAAGCGAAGCAAGGAAATAAAATGATTAAAAGGCACCTCACTGTTTAACTGTTTACAGTTCTGTTAACTTTACTATTATCATTAAAAAACATAATTTAATGAAGCGAGGTTCTGGAGTTCTGAATCAATTTCCGCACGTCAAAAAAGAAAAAAAGTGTGGTTCAAAGTGCTGTACAATTTTTTTTTAAAGAATATCTGTGTAGCACAAAGTTTTTACAATTTTAAAGCAAGCAAGTTAAAGCAAAGTTTGTTTTGGAAGAACAGAAGAGAAAACATTCGTTATACTAAGTATAAGAATGGGAAATATTTCATTTATTTATTTTGCTAAAGTGTGATTCACATCTTGCAAGTTTTAATGATGTTTTATTGTTGCCCCAAATTGTCATTACAAATGAGAACTGGTTCTCAATTGACTCACCTGGTTAAATAAAGGTTATATATAAGTAAATTTAAAAAATCCCCTTACCGACTGCTCTCTCAGCTTATCATAAAGGTGTGCCAAACGTTTTCCTGCATCATCAAGCTTCCTTTTTGTTTGCTGAAAATTAAATAGTTTATGTTATTTATATCCAATAAAAAGCAGCATCCAGCAATGAGGTGGTGCAGGGTTTATCACAAAAATAAAATGAAACAGGTTTTCTCCAACATGCTGAGTCTTACCGGGTCTCCTGCAGCGAGTTGGCAGCGCTGCACCAGGCTATCAAAGGTGGTTTTGAGGATCATGTGCTCAGCTGGAATTTCTTTCTGCTCCACCCTTTCTGCAGGCAGCTGTTGGAGGAGCTGAACAACACAATTACATACACAGGTGATGACGCTCTCACCTAAAGGATCACTGTTGAGAATTCAGATCAAAGCTTCATGTTAGGTGCAAACCTGTACGCTGGGCTCCTGGGGGGCTCCAGGGGGGACCTGGGTATGGTCATGGGGCTGTGGGGCCTCTACTGGGAAACCCATGACGGGAGCTGTGATGGGTGCCGGTGGGGTGTAGTTATCAGGATACTGCATACACACAAAAATTAAACATGTTTCTTTAATGAAAAATAGGTCAAGTTATTTAAATTTTGCTCAATACAAAAAAGGGACAAATAATCCTTTGGCTATATAGAAAAAATAAAGAAGAATAATACAGTCTGCTGAAAATTTTGCTAATTAGTCCAAAGACATAACTCCCACTTAGCGAAAAGAAAATTAGTATGATTAACATTTATCAAGAGCTATCGAAATAAATTATTGAATTTTTGGGCTTTTTATTTTAAAGTAGTTTTTTTTTTTTAAGATCAAAAAGAGTACTTTGAACATGAAAAACGACAAAATACCTTCTTCTTTCTGGGCCCACCTCGTACTGTTGGTGGGTCATTCCAACCCTCTTGAGGTCCTAAATTAAGACAAGATTGATAATTTAAATAAGTAAACAGCATGCTTGTATTGAACACACACAGACAGCCAAAGTAACCAATATGAAGCAGTTTCCACACAAGTACACACACATTGTGGTCCTGGTGGAGTTCTGTGTGAGGAAATAAATGTCTAAATTGAGTGGATCAGAGTGTGACAATGGAGAAATGTAATAACTTTGAGCCAAGGTTAGTCTACATAGCAAAACACAGCAAGTAAAAACATGTCATTGAGCCACACATACTAGGGCTGTCCCGATCCGATACCAGTATCGGGTATCGGTGCCGATACCAACAAAAAAACAGGGATCGGAAAGTATCG
>JBBBVT010000023.1:8218830-8229228 GCA_037177035.1 Craterocephalus eyresii | reverse complement strand
CATCCACATAACTTAAAAATGCAAGATAGGGGATTGGTCTTGGTGTAGGATTACAGTCAAGATATCCAGACATTTGGTGTATATCTTATATACACTAACACACAATCTTTCTATACAAAAAATAAAAACAGCCATAAGTAACCAAATAGGACAAAAGCTGCCCCAAAAATGAGAGAATAAAATAAAAATTTTAATTGACTGTGATCCCAAGCAGATTCCACAGCTAGTGTGATAACGGAGTCCTACTGAAGATATTAGTGCATGTGGAATTTTCACACGTATATGTACAGTGTTTTTGCTATAAATGCAAGATTTAAGTTAAAATAACCGGAACTTTTAATACAGAATAATGATATAATTAGCCAGAAGATCCACAGAGAATGAAGAGTTTCATCACAGAATAAACATGATTTTTGTTTTTCTCAAATTGGAATATAATTTCAAACTCATTTAAACATCAAATTTTAATTTAGAAAGAGCCCAAGGAAGCTGGTTGCGAAAGCACTTCAAATAAGCAAAAACAAAAATGAGACCAAAATTCAAAAATGTTTTGGGATTTATGTATGCATATAATTACATAAACAATACTTAAGCTAGAAAAGTTTAAAATACTACAGATAAAAATCATACTGAGTAGACGATTATGTTCTGTTTAAACAAGTGAACATATATATTTCTCAGCATCACTTCACAGTGCGGATCCTTCTGTCAAGACTGATTGACACTTTTTTGTGTTCAAGCAATAGGTTGCACTACTTTATGTGGCCAGCTGAGGACATGCTTTCCCAAAAATACACATATAGCTTCATGTAGCCTCACCGATTGCCTATATTCCAGCATTATTATGAGATTAACCAGTGCTTTACTTAATAATGATTTTACAAATTGCAGTTTAATGTAATATAAGTAGTGATCAATAAAGAAATGGGTCAGCTGCAGTATAACAGGATGAATGACATGATGCTTTAAAATGTCTATCAGAGCAGGTGTAGCTTTAAAACCCAAAATAAGTAGTTGAATAAGCTTGTTATGAAAAATAAAACTATATCAAATAAATCCACTTTAAGTTGGAGTAATAATAATCAAGCACCCAGAGCTATCTGTGTGCCTCACCTGATGATGTGGTAGATACTACACAAATATTTACTCTGACTAACATCCTGATTTTGGACATTTGAGTGTTTGAGTGTCTTGCAAAGTTTTTACCAAGTAGCGGAGTCCATAGAGATTTTGGAAAGTTGACCTTACTATGTAATATCACCAGCTTTTCCCACACAGGTGTAATGCACAGCCAGGTAAACTTACCACATGACAGTATGCTTATGATTCTTCCTGAGAGACCTCCATCGAACTTCTTTATGAAGTAGATTGAGGACAATTTTCCTGCTGAAAGGTGGTCTACCTGGAAGGCTGAGGCTGCCTGCCAGCTGCATGTCATTTCTATCAAATGTGGCTGGGGTCTGTCAATTAAGAAAACACAGGGCAATCTGTGGCTGCTGAAAGAGATCCCCTTGGCCTGTTCCCAGGCTCAGAGACGGCCTTTTGTTCCCATGCATGTCTCACATACTTTCAGAGCCCAGATAAGCTCAGGCTTCATGAAGTCTTGCTTTATCTTTGCTCACTGTAATGTCTCCGTGGGGTCACGGAATATGGGGAAGCACTGTCGGCGAAAAGGTAATATCCCCCCTCCCACACACACATTGTGGGGTCAGGAATAGTAGCCACAGGTTAGGTGGTCCTGAGACTTGGACAAGGGACTTTTTTTGCTGAATGATCGCTTTTACCCATATGCCCACCCTTGATCCGATACTGCTTCTGTTATGCAAAAGACATTAACTGCAAAATAAGTGGGCGGCTTTAGCTTTTTCTGAAGTTGGACAAACAGGTTCTCTATGCCAGAAACTGCCAGTGTGGTGTAGGGGAGGGGGGTTGTTTTAGTGCTACCTAGACCACCCACAGGTAAATATCAAGGTGGGCTGAAATATAAGTAGAAAGCAAGGGGAGATTTAAGGCCAACAGGTGGGGGAGGGGGATCAGGACATTTCACTGACTTGGGCTTAATGTGGTTTATTATAAAGTAGGTCCTAAATACTACAAGGCTAAGAGAAAATACCAGGCATTCCTCTTTACAATATATTGCTACCTTAATTACATTTACTTAAAACTCAACCTGCATACAGCAAATGCATGTGAAAGTAGGAGCACGTTGACTACCTAACTTGATTTGATGAAACACCATAAAAAAAAGACATGAGAAGTCATGTCCCTTATGGTTGCTGGTACTTTAACTTTGCTCGGTTGAGAAAAATACAGAAATGAATCTTGTCAGAGAGCTGCCCTGTGATGAAATATTACAGAAGTTAAATAATGAAGCTTGTCCAGTGCTCTTGTTGTCTGGCATCCAACAGCTTGGAGTAAACTGTTGTATGAACTAAGAGTTCTAAATGACGTCACTAAAGCTCTTGGTACCTTGAGGTATCAAATGAAAACACAAGATGTTCGTGGCTGTCCAGAAAGCAGAGACTGCTTGTGAGTTTTTGAATAAAGCGCATGAGCAAGACCAACCCCTTCAAATCCCAGCTCCCTTCCTGGCCACACCATACACGGACTTGGTTTCGGTTGCGACACCAGCGTCTAGCCGACCCTGCCATCATGTCAGAAACATCTTCTAACGTCTTTCTCCTCTTCTTAGTTACAAATAAAACAAAATATTTATTTTGCTTCTGCCGCCTTTAGTGGCGTTTAGCTTTGCAATCAGAAGTTGCTAACCGCTAGCAGGATTGTTAGCCACCTGCTGTGACCATTAGACGGGAGCGTGCACCGTATTTGTAACATGTCCAAAGAGCGAGTTACGGTCCAATAGACAACTAAAACACGCAGTGACTGCAAAAATGATTGGTCAATGTTTTTTAAGTCCCATTACTTTCACTGCTGATGTATAATGACAAGTACAGTATATGTTTAAAGATTTTTATTAATAACCCTTATGGGGCAGTGAACCCATTTACATCTAATATTGCAAAGAATTGTTAAAAACAACATATTCTATAACAATGTTAGAGCAAATGACTTTGTTATTTTGGTCTGCACGGTGGTGTAGTGGTTAGCACTGCGGCCTCACAGTGAGAAGGCCGCCGGTTCAAGTTGAAACGGTGGTCTTCCTGTGTGGAGTTTGCATGTTCTCCCCGTGTATGCGTGGGTTCTCACTGGGTACTCTGGCTTCCTCCCACTGTCCAAAGACATGCATGTTAGGTTAACTGGGCACTCTAAATTCTCCCTAGGAGTGTGTGTGTGAGTGGTTGTCTGTCTCTCCATGTTGGCCCTGCAACAGACTGGCGACCTGTCCAGGGCGTACCCTGCCTCTTGCCCATTGATAGCTGGGTCCAGCACACCCGCGACCCACTTGGATTAAGCGGTTCAGAAAATGGATGGATGGACTTTGTTATTTTTAATCCATGATTCATGCTACATTGACAATGATGTAAAGTGCTCTGTCTTGATTTTTCACTGATGGCACTTTTTTCGCTGTACCCAATTGTTTGAATTATTAAGTTTTGTTCTTCTTAAATGTTAATAGCATACATGGTCATTTCTTTCATCATAGTTAGCAAATTGCCCATGCAGGAGTGAAGTATTTAACGTCCAGTGGTCTACGGGTGTGGTTCCATTAGGTAGTTTTAAGACCATGCTGAGTGCTCTTGAAAATTAGTTTTTTGGCAACTTCCTAGGATGCACAGGCTCCCAGCAAGCCACCAAGGCATTGTCAGGAGTGTGCTGGTTTAAGCTCACAGCTTTTCAAGCTTCCCATTATGCCTGACTCAGTCGGGCAGAAAGCAAAAGAGCCTTTTCTGCAGTCATGTGGGCATACTGGCATTATACACAGTTCAGTATTAGATATTTGTGAGTCATATAAACAGAAGGGAGGGCACTGAGGCTTCTTGAAGAAAAAAAACTTTATAATTGGGGAGTTATATAAGTGTCTAAATCCTTCTCTAGGGATTTAATTTTTTTCCCCCATTGTGTTTTTTTTTTAAAGCAGGAAGACCTCACAGCAGCAGTGACAAATCCTCTGACACAAAAATCACTGGTACACTTTAAAGACTGCAAATTAAGTCTTTGAGTCTTCAGGTGAGGTCCACTTAGCTGCCTCGTATGCAGTGATTTATTTATTTGCAAATGTGCACTTTTTCTATTTATGGTCAGCCAATTACTGTTGCTATTTTCATTCTTATATGACTATAAACATATATCCAGTGTTTTAGTTGATTGCAGGCTTGCAGAAGCAACTGACATTTAAAAACTATAATTAGAAAAGTTACATCTTTAGTGATTTTCATTGATTTATATATTCCAAATGTATTTATTGCACTCCCTCCCCTGAAATCATCCCACTTTCTGAGTCTCCTTTCAGATATTCAGGTATATTTAGCTTCATGCACCCTTGTGTAGATTTGTTATGGTTCTCTTCTTCCTTCTGTAGCCTTCCCCAATTATAAACTATATATTTCCCAATGGTGAGTCCCTGTCCTCTCTTCACATCTACAGTGTTCATATGTGTGTCTGTGTGTGTGTGTGTGTGAGCGTGCATGCGTGGCTCCCTGTTGGCCCAGATGCTGGGGTGTGTACAGCGTGTAAATCTGAGGCTAGTCGGGTCGCTCAGGCATGACCTGGACTATGTCGAGCCTTGTCTTCTGAGTGCCTCCAGCAGTGTTTCCCTCCTCAGTTCTGACCAGCCAGCCTCACAAACAAGGATTTAGGTCATCCGGACCCCCCTGCATCACCCGAGAGTTTGTTAACAGGACTGGGACTCAGCGCCTCTGATGATGTGTGGCTGCAGAGTTTAGAATGAAAAAATATGTGCACAAAATGAATCAGTCTATATCAAAACCTATGATTATGGCATTCATACTACTTAAGATAGACACTCACTTTGCTGTATCACATTCATGTCACATTTTTCTATACACCCAACACATTTATTAAACTTTTAATCTTCTAATTATCTCTGACCCCCTCTCACCCGGAAAAAGAAATCTGCCAAATATCAATAGCTACCACAGTATCAAGTTGTCCTGTCTTTTCCTTCTATTTTATTTTTTCCCTACGTCACGTTAACCATTGTACATGACAACATTTATCTGTCAGACTTTTTATAATCCTAAATCCCCCTTTTCCCAACACCCCTACTAAGTACAGTCCTAATGCTCTTTTAGACATTTGTTTGCCAAGTGTCCATTCATAAAAATCATATACACATAGAAGCAGAAACTGCGGTAAAAAAAAATTCAAAGACAAACCAAAAAAAAATCTCTGACTAAATAAATGTGGATTTCATCCAATATATAGCTATGTAAAGGTATCAAATAAAAAAGGATTAATAGCATAACATTTTAACAATCCTTACCAGTTTGCTGACTATTGATTATATGTGAGTATACTAATTTGTAATTCTTTCCTCTATAAATCTGTTTTTTCTATGAATAGCTTATAGCCTTTCCAAATTTGATCATCATATTATTTAGTAAATTTTTCCATTGAACTAATTATTTTATCCAAATGCCAAGCGATCCACATTTTCCCCAATCATTACCAGTAACCAGTTTTTCTTGTAGAATGATTAAACCCACTAGTTTACTCTGGTATAGTTTCAGTTTTAGTTTGGTTAAATACCAATGCAGCAATATCAGTTTTGGATCCATTTTTTCCAAAAATTCCCAAACACAACATGTAATATATGTCTGCATTAACAAGTTATATTGTCACTGTTTTAATCTGGTATTAGCCTCTGGGATTTTTTGCATATTGCTTCCCATTTGTCTTCGGTGAAAGTTTCTTTTAAATTTGTGCCCCATGTTTAAATTCTGAAATCTGGGCTTTTTGAAAAGATCCTTTATCGTTTTCTCAATGGCTGTAATTTTGAGGAGTTAAATAATCAGCTTTTCATTTTTATTAATATACAATTTTGTGCCTTCAGGAACTTAAAAAAATATTTTTTGGGAATATCATATCTTATATTTATTTCCTCAGAAGCCATAAAAATGTTATCCTTCTATTTTATTCATTTACATTTTAAACCCTCCATCCATCTTATCCGGTAAAAAAAGATGTTTGCTCCATATTTAAGTGTACCGTCCTAATGGCTTATTAGTCTTCATGTATTCTACTTCTTTCCAGACTTTCATCAAATCAAAAACTATTGATTTATGTTTTCTTCTATGTTAAGACTCAGTGTTTGTTTCTCTGAACAGTTATATAGATGCAGCAGTAATTTAACAGAGCCTGATTCCATACTTCGCTTTGCCGATTAATTTCCTTAAAATAAAACATCACATTATTGTTCTTAGTTGTCTTTCTGAGTAATACTGTTGATGGTTTGGATGGTTTAAGCCCCCTCCCCTGCTTCTTTTGGTCCATGGCTTTTCTAAAAATAATTAAGATTTTCCTAAATGTATGGTGCTAGTGGAATGTTTTGTACTAAATTAATACTATTAATCCTCCCTAATAAGAGATACAGGTGAGTTATTGGTTCTGCAACCAGAAAAAACTTCCAAATATGTTAATTAAATTCAGTACTCCTGGTATTGAGATTTTTAGTTATCTCATTAATTGCACCATCTGCAAAGAGAGTTATTTTAGGATCCCCACTACTGATTCTAATACCATACATTTGTTTACTTGAGCTGATTGCTAAACGTTTAATAGCTAAAAATAACAACAATGGTCATAGTGGCGATTCCTGTGCATCGTCTGTGATTTTCAATGTTTCACTACATCATCCGTCAAGACGTCAGTGACCATATTATGATCTTATTGTTGGATCCAGTTTGTGAAATTATTGTCAAACCCATATCGGACAATAATATTAATGAGACAATTCCACTGTATTTTGCGTGTTTTCAGTTTTTTTCCTGGTCAGCCTATAATTTTCCCTCTTTTATGACATACTTACTAACCTTACTGAACTTGACATTGATAAAGGTGCAATTTTTCTCCAGGGCTCTTTACATCCACTCTTCTATTTACTGTATTTAGCCACCACTGCCAGCATGTCTAACACAGATGCACATTCTTCAACCTAAAGCAACAGCCTGGCAGGGTTTTTCAATCTGATTTTTGAGGATTCCTCTCTCTCGTAGTTATTTCCTCACCCCATCTGCCTTTGCTGTTTGTAGGTCTCTGTCACCAGGTCCAGGAGAAAGCTAATCCTTTTGTATATGTGACTTCTTTCATTGTTTTTGCAGCTCTTAAGATTCTTCCTTTTTCTTTAAAGTTTAAATATCTCGAAATCATGGTTACTGACACCTTGTCAGCCTTTTGACCGGTTATAATCTCGTGCTCTTGCCAAAATAGGGGATTTTATTTTCATTATGTCACCTATCTATTTCTCCAGTTACCTGTACCTCTTTTTCTAGTATAAGCCTGCGGTATGAACATTATTGGGCTGACTCTGACACTGAGTCCTACGCCTTATATTCTTCTTTTTAAAAAGAATTTACACTGTCCCTGAGTGGTCAATAAATTGATTGACTTCATTAATCATGTGCGGACACTTTTTAAATAAATACATTTATACTTAAATCCTGTGCCATTCTATGGAAAATATTAGTAAATACAGAAAGTCCTAGATTTGTAGCCTTCTCTAGCTGAAGATCTCATTTATTTGCCTCATCTGCAACTAACAAAATGCCTTATCTTGTCCTAAACTGTGATTATTTTAAAAGTTAAATTACTAGTAATTTACCTGCAACAGTAATTCAGTTGTTCGGTTCTAGACTCAGGGAGGCTCACCGTTAATCCCAATGCCCAAACCAAGGAAAGGATTGGTGTTATTATCAGTAATGGCTTACACCGCCACTATTTACTATCGTAAATAGACATAGAATAGAACAGTGATGAAAGACAGAAAGAGACAAATTTAAATCCAAACCAATGTTCACTTTGTTTTGCATGCAAAGTTTTTGAAATGTTTCTTCCCGTGTTTTATTAGTCTTCCTTTGGCATGATAAAACTATCTCCATATTCCAGAAAAACTTGATTTGAAGGTATTCAAATGGTCTTTTGCTCAACTGCACAGAGGTATGGTGGTTTGCATTACAGCTTCGCAGCAAGAAGGTTGCTGGTTCAAACTCAGCTGGAGATGTGTGGAATTGGCAG
Source organism: Craterocephalus eyresii (assembly GCA_037177035.1). Taxonomy (NCBI): domain Eukaryota; kingdom Metazoa; phylum Chordata; class Actinopteri; order Atheriniformes; family Atherinidae; genus Craterocephalus; species Craterocephalus eyresii. The sequence goes on along the minus strand of JBBBVT010000023.1, from coordinate 8,221,074 downwards.
TGATGGTGAGAGTTGTCTCACGGTGTGGGCCATATGATGGATTGCTGACCTGATCAGGATGTACCCTGCCTCACATCTGCTAATTGCTGGGATAGGCTCCAGCTTTCCTGCAGACACTGAATTGAACTAAGTGGTAATAAAGATGAAAAAGTGAATGAAGTTATGATCCTTCAAGAAAAAGAAACATAAAAAATCAAATTGGAGAATTGAACATGATTTTCCTTTTACTTCACTATCTTATAATCAATTGAAGTTCCCTTAATACATAGGTACATCCATTTAAAACATATTCAAAGGTCAGTGGTGGTCCTAGATGTCAGGCAACACAGCCATTAGAGGGTAGGGCACACAGTTCACTTGCAAGTTCTGACCTCAGTTCTCAGTTTCAATAGCAAACATTGCGACAGTGGAGGAGATAATGATGAGACATAAAAAAGAAGGCAGTGCAGAAGATGTCGGTGGTATGCGTCACCATTAAATACGTCACAACATCGTCTTTCTTCCTTTGGCTGGTCACATTTAAGCTATACAGTGGGGCAGGACCACTGTCCATGTGGTTTTCAGTGGTGCATCTCTATTTGGGTAAACATCTGCGAGCTCTCTGAAACTGTACTCAAATACAGTTCAGAATAATCTCAAGACAAATAAGACAGACATATTTTACTGTCAGTGTACTGCTGTATTGCTTTATTTACATTTACAGCTATATTTTCTGTCAGCACATTCACTTTGACATGAATTCAGTTTATTACATAAACAACATACCATAATTTGTGTACAATTATTTGTTTTTGTACTCTGGGATTTCTACAAACACCTTCACATCACTGCACTTTAGGGAGTGTAGAGACCTGCCCTAACACAGACGTACCTTGGCAACATTAACATGGTGCCTCTGAAATCAGATTATGTATGGGTTCAACTGACTTAATGGATTTGAAGAGACTAGATCCTATTAATGAAAAGGCTGCCCTACGGCACTGCCCCTACCAATATCAAGCTAATCTGGCATGCAAATTAAATCCTGCCTCAATATGCCTGCCTGTTTAATGCGATCCATTACACAGTTTCACTTATTTATATATACTATTATAAAAGAATAGGCTTATAAACAAAGTGAGGGAGGGGTTTGCTCGATAAATGCTGCTGGAGCTGGTGAAAAGAGCAGAGGTTGCCGATGATGCTTTGGTTGTCATTGTTGTAGAAAAATGTGAAATTTCATTCACGGCTGCTTCAAACTGTGACTGATCAGTAGACTTTTAACTGTCATTTTGTTTACAGGATTTGTTTTGCCTGCCAAAGAAATCTTTTATCATTGAATCTGCTGTAATTTATGCAGGACTGCTTTTAGTAGGCTTGGACATCATGAGAATATGTTAAAGGTGAGATTTGATCTGTTTCAGACTGGATCATATTTGATACACTTAACCTCTCATGTCTCTTTCTCACTTTAAATTCCCACTTTCAACCCACCACAGTGTAGGGAGAAAAATTACTTTTAGGCTGTGTTGTGTATTCAAAATCGTGATCTGGGACATGATTGCACTGGGAGCCCTTCTGCTGAGGAACTCCACCGGTTCAGCTAGAATTTTCATGCCTGGTTACCTCACAGCCTGCTTTGTTAGTGTCAGAGGGAATAGGGGTCAGGGAGAGGCCAGATTTCACCTGACCCTTCCTGAAATATTTCAACCAGGTTTAGTTGTGTCTCCAGCCAGGAAAAAAGCTTCTAGAGCTAGGAGGCCCTCAGAAAAAAAGAAAAGGAGGCAGTGAAAATTTTGTCAGATTGTAATGATTCTTTCTCCACTGATGAGGTTAAATCACTGCTCTGGTCTTACGCTTTCTGTCAGTCCCCTGCATTGTATTCCCTGCAAGTTTCCCTGCACTCTCTATTTTAATGTAGCTCTGGCCTTATTGTAGATCAAAGTCTGATTCAATCTGGTTCAACCGCTTTCAAAGCACACTTCAGCACAACCGGCCTTTTTTTGAGCAAAATTGAAAAAGACGTGAATTGAATATTTGTTGTTTATTTGACACATGTTCCCTCAGAAATATAAATAAATAAAGGCTTCCCAATGCAGGTATGCTTGAGTGTGTGCACCTCATTTCAAGCACAATTAACTTGAAATGGAGTGCTGCAGGATCAATAGTCCCCATTTGATCCGGGGGGTGGGGGGTTGGGGGTGGGGGGATTGGGGGGGGGGGGGATGGGGGGGGGTCTGTCACTCCATGGAAATGGCACACATA
>JBBBVT010000023.1:8170296-8183110 GCA_037177035.1 Craterocephalus eyresii | reverse complement strand
GTGATCCGGAGTCAAATTATGAAAGTTAAACCCCTTAGCGAAGAAAAAGCGTCACACAAAAGCTAAAAAAAAATAGCTGCTATCACTAACTAAGCTAGCCGGACGTGAAATCGGGTATAGTCCCTTTAAGTAAAACCGAAGAATAAACTCATCAGTTGTATTGTTGTTGCTGACTGGACATCGTATTATGAAACAAAACAAAAGGCATTTGAAGAAGAGTTTGGAACTTTCCCCTCCACTTTTAAGTGTTTCAATCACAAATGCAAATCAGCTCCTGCAATTATACAACCATCGAAGCATTTTGAACATATTCCCCATGACTTATCACAACCACCACAAGTCAGTCAGCACAAAATCTCTTAGTTCTCTGAAGAAGATATTCTATGCAGACATAATTGCCTCAATGAACATGGTGTTACATAAACTTGTTACTTAACAACAAAACAGTTCAGTCTTCCTTTATAACAAGTGAACCTAACAAACTCCAAGCTGATGCTTTCCAGCAACTGAGCGCTATATTTGCACAAATGTGCCCCCTCATTAACCAGTTCTATCTTGTCTACATATGGTAGTCTTTATCAAACCCCCTACGGTTCCTCTCTTCTCTGTGGCGGCTGTAAAGGCAGAGCACACTGGCCCCTCTGCAGAGCGTCACTAGTCTGGCTGCAGATATTCAGCTCTGTAATTGAGAGTGACGGTTGGGCTGTCCTCACTGCCCACAGAGACATTTGGACCACAGCACGTAACCCCAATCTAGACAGTGGCTAGGGTAAGAGAGGCCCCAGCTATATTGTCAAAGTGTGAGGGCCACTAGGACTCAAAGGGAAGCTCATCTCCTGATGGAGCTTTAATGAGGAACTGGATGAAATGCACCGTAACGCCACAAGACAACAGTCGTTGTCCATGTTGATCCTCCTTAAGAAAAAGAAAAGAAAAAAAGCAGAGTAACTTACATTTTTTATGGTAAACAGACATATTCAGACTTTTGGTTTCTAGTTGTTTTTTAAATGTGGAAATGTACTTTTTCAATAGCACACATACTAAGAAGTGCAATATTCTATTTATTTATTCAAAAAAATTTACTTTATTTTTTATGCCAAAGACTGTGGGCATTGTTTTTGAGTTAAAAGCTGTAATGGCAAATTTTTTCCTGTCTCCACATCAAAGAAGCTTTTTAAAGAATTCCTACAGACAGTGATCCAGACTAACACCAAAATATAATAATTTACTCCTTATTTCATTACAGAGATTTTCTGTACATTTCCTCAAAATCTGTCCATTACCTTTTGATTAATGTTGTTAACAGACATACAGGCAAACTCATTTTGCTGAGTACACGACCTCTGCCTTGGTGGGAGTAAAAATCATTCCACGTCAGTAGAGAAAACAGTGACTTTTAGTTCAGTAGGATAACAGCTTTCCTTCCAAATGCCATAAGTCAGTTGTTCATGTACATGGACAAAAAAATAACTTCGAGATTTTTTAAAAACTGTGACAAAAGGAATGTTTGCAAGCTTTAAAGTGAAACTGTGCTTCTGACTCATTTTGATGGCGCACTGACATTCATTATGCACATTCCTTCATTCCCCTATAGTGACCTCGGGCTGAGAAACCACTCGTGACAGCTGCATTTTACTGTACAGAACGACATCACATGTCAGCAACTGGATATCAACACACTGGATGCACACCATGGCTGATTCAGCAAAGAAACCCAAGAGGACGCAATTAGAGGAAGGGAGGAAAGCAAAAAGAGAGTGACAGAGCAAGACATAAAACAAGCGTCTTCAAGGGCTGGATTTTACTCAGTGAAGGATGCAAGACGGATACCGCATTAGCCTTTATTAGGGGGTACCAAAGAGAAAGCCTGTCAAAGTTCAAAAGTGCTGCTTTAATATGTAAAAAAGTCAATACATAGACTGGAGGTTGTGACAGTAAAAGTCTATAAAGTTTAAATTAAAAAAAAATATATATATATAAAGCCCTTTTCCTACGGAAAAAGAAACTCATTTATGCTCTCTGATGGACGTAAATGTGGACGTCCGTGTTTTTGTTCTTGTCTTCATTCTTCTTCTAAGGTTTTCTCCGCTTCTTCTTTTCTCTGGTTTGTTTCCGCTCAAGTATGCTGAACACTGACAGCGCGGTTTCCGGTGGTATTAATCCGTCTTCTGCGTCGAATGACGGATGCGCAAGGACGAAACCTTCCGCGCGTCTGTGTATCCGTCATCTGCGTAAAGCATAAATGGACCTTTACAGCAACACAAATAAACATTTACCGGTAAAGGATTAAAAATGACTGACAAATAAATAAACTTAATTGAAATCTAATGATTTTCAGCCTGGTTTAGTCCTCATCATGTTTAGTTCTGACTCTGAGAACCACAATGAGAGCACTCCCAGAGGTTCTCAGAGTCTGACATGGTTGTTAATGTTCTAGCATGTCAGAGATGTACCTCAGTGCTAGATGATGAAAGACTTGTATACAAGCAGAGCTTTCCAAATGAACTGATTCCTAACTAAATATTCCCCTCAGGTAATATACATAATAAAATAAAAACTGCATCAAACAGAAATGTAATCAAATTATAATTACCGTTCTTCATACAACACCAAATCAAAAGCAGCCAAAATGATCCTGGAAAAATAAAAACTATTTGGTAGTAAACACTAATGAATGCATAAAAGGGATTAAAAGAATAAAGGCAACAGGGGTACAACTGTTAGGAGCTAGGAGCAGCCTATTTGTTTTACTCTGTTTTGTTGCTACATCAAGCTTGCATGTATGTTGGTAATCATGTGAGAGACAGCAGCCTGGGAGTGTGAAGTGAATGAGTGAAGGAGGCAGTTTGGCCGACCTGGACGTCCACACAGACAAGATGTACCAGGGAAGGGGAGAGGAGCAAGTTGAGGTGAGGGGAGCCATGGAAGTTTAGCATTGTTATAGATGGAGAAAGCATGGCAAAATGTTAAAAGAAAAACAAAAAAAAAACTTGAGCGACATCTGCATCAATTCACGTAAAAAGAAAAGAGTGAGACCGAAATGTGGAGCTTAATTAGTGGGATTACTGTGTTCGGAAATTTGATGTGGGAGGAAGCAACTGAGGTATTTAAAATGTTTCAAACAAATATCGTAAGTATTTAACAATCCCGATTTAAATCTTCCAGCTGCACTTATGCTGCAGTATAAGCTTTTACAAGAAAAAACAAAAGTATAATGCTATTAAAATGTATATGCAGCACCATAGAGTACAAAACATTTATAGGGTTCTTGGCCTGCTGGCTTACTTCCCCAATATTCCTACCTAAGCAATGGGATGTTTTGAATTTAAGCACATTCTGCAAGAAAACTACGATCTTCTTGCACATAATAACTACTGCAGGATTGTTTGATTGTGATTTGATTTTATGTCTTCTTTTAAAAATGTTCTTTTACCTTTAGTGATAATCGAGCCCTGAAAGTTGCTCAAACTTCAAACAACTTTCAGGGCCCTAAGACAACAGCTGTCTGTTCAAGTAACAAAAGATTTATCCAAAGTTACAAATCCTCTCAGAAAATGACAAATGCTCCTGGAAGAGATACAAATGAAAGAAAATGGTACATTCTGCTTGTGACCATGAATAGTCTAGAAACTGTTCCATCTCACGCTGAACAACTGTTCTCTATTGTAAGTACTGATCACAACATTGTCTGAGCGCCTGCAGAAATGTGTCTTTTGGATAAAGAGCTGAGACTTGAGGGGTGCAAGTTAAAGAGCTTTCCAGAGAAGAGTGAGGTCATGCCGGACCTTTCATTTATAATAAGAATTAGTTAGCCACAAGCCAGTGCACATAATCCAAAGGGAGCTGTGGGAGTACTGTAGTGGGGGGTCCAGCAGGGGTGAGACCATTGTGCATGAGTGTGTGTATGTCTGTGTCTGTAGGTAGACACTGGTCACTATTGTCTAACTGTCTCTGCAAACACAGGCGCTATCTTTTCTTCATTATTATTTTAGCAGCTAATGCTGTCTCACATGTTTAATAAAAGTAAATACTATTATCTCTTTATTAACTTCTGAAGCACATAAAGATCACAGGAATTCTTTCTTAACCCTACTGTCTCAAGACTCTAATTCAATTTCCTCAAAATAAAAAAAGACAACAAGGAATGCAGATTCAGATGGTTAACACCAATTCCAGATTTCCTTTTTTAAATGAACATTTCGGATGTTCTTGTTGACACTCGTGAATTAAAAAAAACTCTAAATTAAACTCCAAATAAAAGATTTTTTAAATGACTTTCTGAGAAGTGCGTGGCAAAACTGGACGACTAAGAAGTTGTTGTTAACTTGGGTCAGACGTTTTCTCAATACTTAATCTGATACCGATCCAGTGAATCAGATCAGGAGATCAATATGTTTAACTTAACCCTCATTGGAAGCCTTCACCTCCATTCTGACCTTAAATAGCATCAATAAGACACATAGTTAGTCTTTTGCTCGATTCAACACTGACTTGTAAAAGCAAAAGTTGCTGAGAACTGTTGGTGCTGAGAATAGAAAACACAATCCCTAAATGCAAATATAAATATGTTTGTACAGTTTGTCATCATGGCGGACAGTGATGAATCCTGTTTTTGTAAATTCATTTGGCGCTGAATGCCAGCAGCTCTGTGACTGTAGCTTTATGTCCCCTTTAAAGCCCTCTTTCAGAGGCGCAGATTCGGGGAACTCTCTGTACAGCAATGATAGCCTCATTAGCTGCTTCTAGCCTTTGTTGTTTTTACAACAGAGATGTGTGTCCAGATTCTCATTAAAAGATGGCCTTCTTTATATTGTCTGCTCTCTCTGACAGTCCCCTTAGATTGAACGCCAGCAAATCAAGCTATTTATTTTTCCTATGCCCTCTTTTTCTCTCCCCTGTGAAAGTCAATTCAAAGATTTTTCTTTTCGTTGGTTTGCTTTTACAAACGCCTGTTGATTTTCGGCCTAATTTGAGAAGTGGATGGTGGCACTTACTGCCGAGCTGGGAATGCAGTTTTCCTTAAAGCTTGTAGCAGCCTGGCTATGGGAAGGATCGTTTGAGATTTGAGTGGGACGGGATTATTTGAACAACACAGAGTGACGAAAAAAAACGTACAGTTATTTAACACCCCAAAAAAGAAAGAAGCAGAAGAAAGTACTTGATTCATAGGTTTTATCGCAACCAATAACAACGCAGCAAGACACTCAGTTTCTTAAAACACAAATGGAAAATCAGGGTGACCTTCTCCTTATTTGGCACACGAACAAAGTCATTTGTGAATGACTCTTTTGCTAGCAAGAGTATTAAATTTAGCATGACAGGGACACCTTCATGTTTGCTACAACAACAACCAAAAAATCTTTGACCTCCATTTTCTGGGCTATATGCACAATGGGGCAATTTATCACCAGCCAAAAAATCTCAGCACCCTAATTAATTACAACTAAGTAAAGACTGTTTGGAGAGCCAAATTGCTTTAATTCCCTAAACACCGGCTGAAAGTCATTCATTATCAAATGTGTGCTCAAAGGTTAGTTTGCTTTTGTGAAGACGAAATGAGCATTAATTTCGAAGGCTGCGTTCTCCCCTGTGGGGAGACACGCCAGCGGTTTGTCATGAGGCCACACATCATGGGTGGCGGGTTCACTGTCTGATCGTTGCTCGCTGCTCACTGGACAACAGCAGGTCTTGGTACTTTCTGTGTAGTTTACCCTGAGAGCACTCACCGTTACCTTAACTGAATGTTTTTCTACCTCGTTTGCCGGATGGATAACAAGAAGGGTATGTGCAGAAGTGGCTGCTTGAGGAGGTGAGGTGTCACTGACACGGGGGGCTTTAAGCTTTTTTGGAAGCCTCGATTAACAAGCCCAGCAGGGAACATGTTTAAAGAGTGTCGAGTATGCAGTCACCGGGTGAGGATGTGTAAAACTCCCACTGAAAGCTCAAGGGAATCTCTCTTCACTGCTTTAAGATGACTCTTGAGCCTGAAGCACCATCAAGAAAAACAGGTCGGGTCTGAGTACTTTCGGGAAACACTGAAAGTCTCTATTGAAATAGTGGACAATTGGCCTTATCAAGGCCATCGCTCCATTTATTTCTCAAAGTACACAAAAAGTTCTGAGCTCCTCCTTCTGCCATTCACATCTTCACCCACGGCCCACACTATTTGAATTTTAAGCAGTTTGAATGAACAAGAATAAGAAGCACTTGAGATGAAATCCATCTCTCGAAGGGAATTCATCAAAGAAATTACTTCCCATATCAACAATAGAAATTACTTCACAATATGCAATTGTCCTTTCCACATATTCATGGTATCCTTTGGTGTTTTTATGGGGTAAGAGGGACTATTTAGCAGGTAATACAGCATTAATGTGGAGGAGAGGGAGAGAAAAAAAAACACTTAATGGAAGTGGCTTCTTGCCTCTGAATTTCGATGATGTGCACAATGCCCTTAAATCCCTTTCTTATTTGAGCCCTGCTCTGCAGGTACTTTTGAGCCTTAATAGGATAAGCAGAAGACACAAAAGATTTCTATCTCTCAACTCTTTCAGTTCACTGAGAATCCCGATCTCTGGCAATGAGCACTTCATGAATCATTCATTTTTAATAGATTATGCAAATTCCAGGGCATAAAATCAACAAGATCAATAAGTGCAGGCATTTTAATTGGTGTTTGAAAAACATTTTAAGGATGAACATAATCTCCAGTTCTTTACCCCGTAAAGACACAATTAATTTGAAATTGGATCTCGGCCTAAATACTGCAGATAATTTACTACTTTTTGCTTGGCTTAAAATTCCTGTGGTAAGCTTATCGCTGGCAAGTAAACTGTAATACTCAGCCATTAGAGAGACCACACACCTGAATATCACCTATTATCCACACAGGCAACCACTGGGAGAAAACCAAGCAGAAGAGCCACTAACCAAATAGTAATTACCAAGTGGAAGTCAGAGCAATGTTTGTTCCATTAGTTTGACCTCTGTACACTTGATTTCTGTGCCTCCTGTGAGATCTACTGACAGAAAAGGGCATGGAATAAACCTATTTACTAATACAAAAACCAGTGCATTTCATATGCAAACACACAAACACACACATTCCATATCGTGCTGCTGTGCACAAAAGCCTGTCGTTCTTTCTCTACATGTTTCTTTGCACCTGCGAAGGAGTAAGGAGAGCCTTTCTGCAAAGACTATCTAACATATCCCAGGTGCAAACAAAGCTGCCTGCAGAGCCAGGCCCACTTTCTACAGGGCCATCAGCGCACAAAGGACAAACACACACCTTTCTTCTCATGAGGCCTGCCTTACACTGGGATATCTACCTCCCACATATTAATGAGAAAAGGGCTCTTTATTTTTTCATAAGGCTGCTTAGCTATCGTTTGAGAAGGAGGGCTGCCGCAATTTTCAATCACTCTGTCCTCCCCCCACGCAGAACTCGTTGCCTTTGATGGCTGCTGCATAATTATATGAATTTTAATAAAAGCTCTGTATATTAATCTCAGCCAGCCGACAGTCATCGTAAACTTTCAGCAAACTTAACCTTCTTCTTGGTAATAACGCTCCAACAACGGAACAATATTTCAATTAGCCAGGCAGTCATTAACTGTGACAAGGAGAGGAGACAAGTAGGGGGGGGGGAGCAGAGAGAGGGAGCAATAGGAGGGTGAAATAAATGATCATGGTGTTAGAGTTAGGCGACAGAAATGCCAGAGCGTATTTACTGAGACACATTACTTGTGCTTTGAGACACACAGACTGTCTCCTGGCGGACAAATCGCAGGAGCACCGCGGCAGCAGCCAACGAGCACTCAGTCCTTCACGCCCCCCCCCCCCCTCCCCCTCTCCCGCCCCCTCCCACCGCTGAGACCTTGCTCTGATACACAGTCATAGTTCTGATGTGCTGACACCCAAAGGTCCTTGTCCAGCAGTGACTGAACAGCTCCCAATCTCTCTTAACGTCCCCTGCTTGCTCAGCAAAAGCCAGAAGGAGGACAGCTGCTGAGCTTTTATCACATCGTTGCTCCACCTTTGCAGCTCCGAGTGAAACGGTATTAAACAAGTCTCCACACTTAACTTTTTGTTTTGCCTTTATTGTCACACGTTTATTTTGGCTTTAGCATGTTAAGCATGGATCTTCTATTTCATTTACATTGTTCAACAGCCCCCCACACCCCCACCTGCCCCCAGCTGAAGCGGTGTCTTGGCAGCATAAAGGCGTACTGTATGGCAGTTGATCTTACCTACAGGGTAGCTTTGCGACACGCTGGGGCCCAGGTCTGGGTTGGCGCTGGAGGATAAACTGGGCTTGACTTCGTCCAGGCTGGAATTCAGGGCAGGGAGTGAGTACTCATTAGCCTGGGAATAGGACAGTTGAATCATTACACAACCAAACAATACCTAGATGGAAATCCTCCTCCATTAAGCTCTCGGCGCAGGCCTGTGTGAGTATAAATTTGTATGAGAGCATTGTGTGTGTGTTCATGCTGCAGGGTGGCAGTTCAAGCATATCATGAATGTATTTTGGTATTGTCTGAGAGGAAGTGGGATTTTGAGATGAGTGAAAAGCCAAGGCGTCAGCTGGCCTTTTGTGCTTGACTGCAGTCCTTTCCCTGATCAGCCAAGGGAGAAAGCAGTTCTGCTTTGTTACAGACACACCATGTGGTCCTGTTTAAGAAACACCATTCACTTTTTTCGTAGCTTTTTGCTACTAATTTGAAGTGTAAATCACCTTTAAATTTCATAACCCGTTATCTTTGAATCAAATCATTTTGTTACTTTAAATCAGTTCAAGGGTTATGAATGTTTTTCTAGTTTGTGGTCAGATTCTAGCTTGAAGGACTAGTTCACCCAAATCACAATAAAATAACATAAAAGTTGTTTGTAGCCTGACAAGATCAACTCTTTGATAAATAATGGTTTATCTTTTTAAAGGCAGATCTGAAAACTTTATTATTCCATTATTGTTTAAGAGTATTTAATAATGCCTTGAGAACTTCAGATTTCTTTTTCAGCCAAAGATTGAAGTAAATACATTAAACACAAAGCTGAGCAATAAATAAATACATCCAAACTAATCAGGTGAAGGCATTAGGAAAATTCAATTTATTAGGAATGTTTTTTTTAAAAAATCTTACATGTACGGATGAAATTTACATTTATCTTTTAAATTCAGTGAATGGGCCTTTATCAAAAAAAAAAAAAAAATCAGTGCATAAATAATCCCTTCCTTTTTCACTGTCATGTTTATCTTTCTTTTTCTTTTTTCATTTTTTTGTACATTTGCCCACAGACACTGATGGCAGATGTTAGCAGGTTTTTTTAATGAGTTGTGACTTCCGGAGTCTGAGTGTTGACAATGTTTGTCCAAAGCCCAGTGTGAGTGGCTCAGTGGGCTGCGCTCCCACAGGGGGATGCCTGTGACCCTGCTCTTGTCTGCCACTATCACAGATAAACTCTAATTGTCTGCTACAACTGTTCACTGGCACAATGTCGGATGTTTTCCTCTATTCTCGCAGGCTTCAGACGCCAAACAGACGTTTTATCATGCAGATAAAGGGCAGGAGGGGGAAAACTGAAAAGATAGGTCTGAAAAGGATGACCAAATGGCTAGCAGAAGTGTGGGAGGGGTGAATCCATTGAGTTTTGCATCTCCAGAATGGATTTTAAATGCCTCGCTACAGAACCCAGACATTGGCTAATAGGGGCACATTTTCTAGGAAGAAAAAAAAACAAAAAACAAGAGGCACCCATGAAAGGAAAAGTGCTCTGATTAATATTGCAGTAAATTAAAGCTGATTTTTCCGGACTGTTTCTGGCCTCCTTTCTTTTTTCTTACTTATTCACCCCTTTTCAAGTCTCACCCTTTCCCCCCTGCCTTTTAATACTCTCTCTGACGCTCTTTGTGATTGCAAGTCATTTCCAATTCGTTTTGGTATTGATCTTCCAGTAGAAATCAGTTTTGTAATTAGCTGCAAATTAGGCCCTCTTCTGGAGGTGAGGCCTGTCCCACTGATTTATCACCTGCGTAATTCACCCCGATTGCAGAGAAATTAAAATGAACTCAATTAGGTGACTGCTTTTGCTTTATGGGTCTTGTAGTTTGGTGGGAGAAATTAATAGTCTCTTGTTGTTTAATAGTATAATGAAAGTAAATAAAGGTTATCCATTGTAATAAACCCAGAGGTTCTAATAAGCTCTGGTTTCTGGCTGTCGTTTTAGGTGTGGGGGTTGTTGACTCCCAAATGCCTCTTAATTTTTGAAATGAGGATGGATGGTAAAGTGTGGGTTTAATATCAAGACTTGGAATAGATGACGGCTGTTTGCAATGTTCCATACATCTATGTCACGAATACAAGTTAGAATAAAGGCAGTATTAAAGATTGGGCCAGTCTTTGCCAGCCAAGACATGTAGTGGAAGTGGAAAATAAACAACAAAGATAAAGAGCAGTAGCTAAACAACAAAGAGAAAAATCTAGGTATTGATTAATTTCATGTTGGTTTACTGTTATTCTCAATTATAGTGGGTGCAAGGAATGTGTTTTTCATCACAAAATCAATAATGTGTGGGAGTTTTCTCTGTGATCCCTCCAGCATTATACATGCTTGGGCTGTAATCCAGTGTGCAGCCATCTCAGTTGTTTGTTTAATTAGCTTTTGTTTCTGAATAAGGTTTGGGAATGTTTGTGACAGCGTTGTTTTAGTGTGTGTGAATGTTTGAATTGGCACTGCATGCTCAATTTGGAAAGAAAAAGCAGAGGTGGAGACTCACGGTACTAACCTGTTCCGGTTTGATATGCTCCGTCGTAGGGAAGACGTCAGGGTACGAGGGGCGTTCAAAGACCCGGTCCAGTGCTTCCAGCTGCTGCTGGGTGAAGGCATCTGCCCTCAGGTGTTTCCGTAAACTCTCCACACTACCCTGAGAATCACTGTTTGGGCCAGAACCATCTGAACCATCTACAAGAAGAAAGAGCAACATTCGAGACACTGACCCCGGGAAGCTGAGCTTCACTTCAAGCTATGCACTTAATATTCTCCTCATGTATTTTCTGTTGCACCTCTGTAGGGGATCTGAGGGCAGAAAGGGATGGAGTGCAGGTTTTTCTTCACCTTAATGGCTGTGGTGAGCCATTGGCTACATCACAGCTTTTCCCCGCACAGAATTAACACCATCATGATCTGAAAGCCCTTTGCTAATTGATGGATTACGGTCACCTGCAAAGATATACATGTTGTAGCAAGCATGTAATGAAAGCAGCAGACAGCCCATTATTGTGGTTTTTAATTTCAGCCGCAGGATTTTTCTTTCTTTTCTGCCCTCCACAGAAACTTGACGCTCATTGAAACCCAGTGTGGTCTGTTTTTTAAAAGCACAATTTCCCTCTCACAATTCAAAGTGCTTGCATTCTCCCTGGTTTCATTTGGAAGCAGTGACAGAGGACAAGAGGCTGAATAAAACTGTACAGTCTTGTTCAATCATCCCGCTCTCCAAACACAGGAATTTTCTCCCGACTCCTGACCTGATTACTCGACTGTTGAGAGGAGGATGCCTCAGCTTTTCCTGTTGTGTGCAAAGTTTTAAAACCTTAACAGACCGTCCTTCCACAGCCCCCCCCCCCTCCTTCCATCTCCAGCCCCTTATCCCCCCCCCCCGCCCCACCCCTGGTAGCAGTTGCTGTGTCTCTAGGTCTCCTCCCCGGATCCCAGAAAGCTTCAGCTCCCTTACAAATCTGTCATTCTAAATTTGCTGCAGATTATGTTCTCCCCTCAGTGGGAGAGTGGTGATATATGATATGCAAGGCCCGCTATTGATTGCCTGATCTGGTGGCAAGAGGGAGCTGAAATGAACTTGAAATGAACATCATGCCTCAACTCATTGCGCGTATAATACTCTACTTAATCCCACATTTTTCTCTGCCATGGAATTCAATTGATCAATCATGTCTGTGTGATAGTACCATTTGGGAGGGTTATTGCCATTCTATTCTGCTGCTTGACCTTTTTTCACAGGATGAGGCCAGAGGATGAACCTGACTCCAAAGAGGAGCTATAAAAGAGAATGTGTGTGTGTCTGGGCATGTGCAAGTGCATATAACCTGAAATGGTACTGATAGCTGAAAAATAAGAAAGCTTTGAGTTTTGCCAAGATGACAAATTTCAGGACATCTGTCCAGTATGTTTCACTGTTCTGTGCTGGACAATGACATTTAGTCAATGATAAAAATGTGAGAGTCACTAGTATGGCAGTAAAGTGATAAATCTGGAGATGTAATGGGCTGCTACAAAGTCCATCAACTTAATCAACAGATGAAAAAAAAAGCCATGGATACAAGCTTCTCGCTTTCCCATTTTACATTCCTTTAGATAGAGTGCAGGCAATGCTGAAAAGCTTCTTATGTTGCAGTTTTGTGTTTTAAAACAATGAATACATTGATGTCAAAGCTTCTTTCAGTTCCATTTTGCATTTCTTGAAAATTGTCCATATGTTTATTCAACGATTCTCAAGTTTTCTTTTTTGTCTCTACAGCTAATACTTAGTGAGTTAAATTTGATATAGTTATAAAACAAGAAAAAATGTGAATGTTGCCAACATCGCTATTAATTATTCTATATACGTATATATTACACTGCATTTTAATCACAAGAAAGTGTGAAACCTTATCAAGTTCCCATCTCACAAATCTTGAGACCACATATAAAGTCAATGTTTCTTGTGGTGTATTTTATATTTTTTTCTCTTTCTTTCTTTCTTTCTTTCTTTCTTTCTTTCTTTCTTTCTTTCTTTCTTTCTTTCTTTCTTTCTTTC
>JBBBVT010000023.1:8092825-8116990 GCA_037177035.1 Craterocephalus eyresii | reverse complement strand
CTATCTATCTATCTATCTATCTATCTATCTATCTATCTATCTATCTATCTATCTATCTATCTATCTATCTATTGTTGTCTTTTGAATGCAGTTATATAAATAGCTCCCCTTTTCTTACCTGATAAACATAAAGTGGATTTTTGTGTCATACAAGACCAAAACATTCACTGACTTCTGGTTACTTTATCAAAACATTTACCCGTTGTTTTAAAAACCTTAATGATGGGCACAGTTAGTCCTGAGCCATAGTTTGTTCAACCCGCTGACTCATAAAGCACTCTTTTTTTCCAGCAATGGAAGCACACTTACTAGATTTAGGAGCGTAAGCATGCAACATTTATTGTAAAGACTAAGATAACATTAGAGGAGTACTGTTTCAGTTCATCCCTGAAGCAACCAACAAAAGTTGTCCATATGAGCTCACTACTGACCTGTACAAGGGACGGATCAATAACACTGCAGACCAAAGTGCATTTTTTTTGAGATCATGCATACATGACACTTCAAAATGAAACTAGAATGGTTATATGTAAAATAATACGAGAAATAGAATGAATGAAATAATGTCAGTTAATCATAATGTCAGGGGATTGAAAGTTTTCATTTATATTTATCGTGTGTCATTATGAAACAGCCGGTCATGATACAGTATCTTCGCTACGTCTAATGTAATGACCTGTTGTTATTGCAGTGACAGTATGGTGGTGATCACTGCATCTGCCAAAATGCCTCTAACCTTTTGAGTATCACTTATAATTAGTGGGGAGAAGACATGCAAAAAATACCAGATGGTAGCATTATTTGATAGTCTCCTAAAATTACTACCACGGTCTTTTTAATTCTGGTGTGATAGCTTTAATTAAAGCGCCTTGTCAAAACGACAATTTATACTAAATTAATGCTATGCAAGATGCTATTAATACAGTGTCACTGACATTCCTATTAATTACCTTGACTAGTTGATATCACACACATCTTCATTATCGACATAAAGATTAAAATTGCCTTAACTGTTAGATGAATTGGGAACTCTAAATGATACATTCATCTTATACCCATTCAGCATGAATATTAGCTCATTTTTAGGATACTTAAAGTCATAAATGATGAACCCCACCTGTCATTATTTGACATTTTCTTGTTATATGTGGCCCTTAATGTTCTGAGACTTGAAAAGTGGCACTTAAAATGACAACCTTGACGACAAATTGAGTAAATTATTTTGATTCCCTTAAAAGTCTACACATTTCTTCAGTACGATGGTATTATTGCATTTGTTATGTACATATTCTGTGTCTTGAATATGTACAGTACCAGTCAAACATTTGGACACACTTTCCCAATCAATTTAAGGGAAATATGTGTTCAGAATTTTGACAGTTTGTGTAAATTGTTTTTTTTTTCTTTGTTTGTTTGTTTGAATAGCTTTGACTGGTAACTAGCAAATGAAGTAAGTTTATCGTAAAGTACAAAGTGCAACTTTAAACTTAAATAAGTCCACAAAAGTACACTGCCATGACTAAATCAGCAATCAAAATGAGAACTGTTTTGTTTTTCAACTGTAGCTCAAAACTATTTCAGAATGAAGTTTCAACAAAAGTACAAATTTTTATGTGGATGGTTTCCAAAAGATCACTGCAAGTCTCCCTAAAAGAGAGCAATATTTCCAATTTTTATAAAGGTTTTTTTCTTCATTTTCTTTTAAAATTTGTGTTTTAATCAGATGTAAAGGTTTGACAAGAGATATGGAAAAAGCAATTGAGGGTTCTTAAAACTGAATTTGTTTCTGAGTAAATTGCGTCAGTTCATTAGTAGATATGTGTGCATGTGTCAATTTATTTATGAATATTTGATTTATCTGTCAAAAAGACAGAAATGTGTAGTACCTTAAAAATGCATCTTGGAAATTTATATAGTCCTTGGAAAGTGATTTAAGAAACTGTTTTGAAACCCTTATTTTTAACTTTATGCAAAATTCAACCAATTTAGCCCAAATTACAGTTTTTTGGCTTACATAATATAATACCAGGCTTACATAACAAGGCCAAATGTGTGCAAATATTAATGTTTACAAAAAATTCTCAATGACAATTGAGATTATTTCTAGGTGATCAGTGGCATCTGTGTTCCTGAAACATTATTAGCATGGTGTCATCCTCTATCAAATAGGATAAAAAAAAGATTAAAAAAAGTGAGGATCGAAATTTTAGTTTTCTACCTGTTTCATTGAAAAGTGTATGCTTAGACAGAAATATTTATATACCTGGCATACATTGAGGTCCGTGGTTGTCCCAAGACACCAGGAATGTACATGTGAACGTCATGATTGAGGATGATTTTTCTCTAAAAACATGGGTAAGTCCTAACAGGTTAAGTTAAGTTAGTCAAAACGATAACCTTTAATTATCATACAGAACAAAAACACTCTTGGTAATAATTTATTATTACCAAGATTGTGACACACTGTTAAATGTAGACATCAATAACGCACAAAAACAATCAGAAAATACATTTATTTTATATAATTTTTTTTCTATACTAAGACAGTAAATATATATATATACGTATATATATATACATATATGAAAAATGTTAGTCCGGGCTGTATGTGGTGTTACAGACCCAGCTTGTAGTAAGTGAACAGTTCAGTCAGGTCTGGCTGGTTCATCTGTTTTTTCTTGTGACAGGGTAGTCATCTTCATTCCGTTTGTCCTTACTTTGGAGCAGGAGGTAATATATAAAAGGTCTGTGCTCACACGAGGTGTCTCCCTCACCTCTCTCTACTTGTCCTCCTGGACTGAATAATGTCTGGATCTTTGCTCTTGCCTTGATACGATGAGTTATACCCTGATTTCAGAGTAGTGGACATTTCATTTTTTTTGTACTGTAGACATTTTATGAAGCGGTCAAATATGACTTTATAGCATTGGAATGATGGTTTAAGTTAGTTTATTTGATTGACAGTTTAACAATGGTTGAGTGTCATTAGAACTAAAATATCAAAGAAATGGATTGTACCCCATGAATAAAAATGGTTTAGTGTGGTTTACTCCTTTTGATAATAATGAAACAGCTCCATGACCATTTTAATACAAGCAAAATACTTACATATCAATGAACAACAGCATTGAACAACAGCATTTTTTTCTGTTTTCTACAGTGAGCATAATAATGTAAAGATCATTCTTTTTTCTTGTTTTGTTTCAGTCATCCTTTTAGTCAAGATAGTATGTTAATTGTTCATGTTTTATTACTGTTTGTCCAGTGTTATCCTTTGTTTTATGATGCCTACCACAGTGAGCCCAAAGTCAAACTCAATATGATGAGGTATTAGCCTCCACCGCCATTTCACTCAGACATGTCAAGGTCAGGTCACTGTGGGATTGTCTCCAACCCCCAGCGGCCGCAGCCACACGTCTTCCCTCTGTAGGGGACGCACATTATTTGTGTTCACCCCATCGCTGCTCAGATGGGCTGTGCAGAGATAATAACCCTCCCTTTAACCTTCTAAATGATTACAATGGTAAGAAAACAACTGCCTTTGCTACCACTGTCACTTGGTGGAAATTGATTTCAGGCTTGAGTTTTATTTGAAGTCACGAGTGAAGTGGTCGCTGATCCTGCATCAGTGGGGAATCTATCGGAACATAGTCCCCATTTTTAAAGGGGGCTGCTCCCTGCTGTAAGACTGCAGTGATCAAACTAACCACCTGCTTGATGAACTTGTACTTCAGAGCAATGAGACCTCCAGTTTTCTGCCACTTGGTTTACACCCAAGCTGCCAGAAGAGAAGGGAGAGGGGATCCATTTTGTCCCAAGGTGAGCCACACTCTCCAATACCTCGATGTTAAATAAACACACCCAGACCTCTGGCCACCTCACCTCAGCTACTAAGATACCATTGGTGTGTCTAGATGATGGAGGGCTATTGTTATCTATCGCCTCTGCATTCTGCTGAGAGGCCAGGGAGAAGGCTGGTCACAGTGGTGTGTTACATATAGACTCGCCCACTCACATTAAGTCATATTTGTTGCCTCTAAATAAAAACAGAAGGGAGATTTGCAGGCACTTTTTTAGAATAACATCTGATTGAAGAGGGAGAGAGGAACGCAGAGAAAAAAAAAATTAGAGAGCCGCTCAGTGTGTGTTTCATCACCTGCAAAGCCAATGAGGGAGAGCGTCTCCACGTCAACAACTGTAAAGCATATCCCAGCTTCTGCTGCTCCTGCCATCTCCGTTGCACGCTACACTAACCAAGAATGTGTATTTCTGCAGATGATTAAATCAATACCATTTTGACAAGACTTGTTGGAACATGCCTCTTTATTTTACGCAATTCCTTCCCTTTCGTCAGGGAGCATTTATCAACCTGCCGGGGCGCTGTCACCTAATGGAGATTGTTCTTTAGTCTGCACTTGATAGAAGGGAACGATTATGATGCATGTCGATAGTTTACAGAGATATTGACACAGGAACAAAGAGTAGACCCTTGCGGCTGATAGCATTTTCTTTCACACTCTAGTAAAGCGCCACGGTCATGTTTCAAATGTGTCTGTCTCCCTTGCTTTTTCCCGGATAATTTCCTTTGTTTCAGTGATCAATTAAGTGTTAGAGCCTCTGTATTCCAGTGCAGTGTATCCTTTTATTTACTTTGCAACACTAGCCAGGTGGTCTGTCCTGGAGATCATTAAGATAAAGTCCACCCTTTAACAAAACACTGAAGAAGACTTCAGTTTGGCACACAAGGAGTTAATGATAACAGGCCCTGAATATAATAAGCTTGAAGGAGACAGGAATGAGAAAGGTGGCTTGCATATAAAAAAGAGGGAGAAACAAATGATGAGCTCTACCTATAAATTCTTCATCTGCATTGGCTGATCAGCATAGCTTGACTATGCGCGCAACTGTGACTTAACATCTACTCCTGTTTGTAAGTTATTATTTATTCTCAGTAAAGTTTGTCAAACTTGGGCTCTGATTTCCTACCCTGATTTCTCTCTTGTGGCTCGCTCTTGCACATGCTCCCCACATAATTTATGACTGCCTCTGGTCCTGATGACAGATTATTAAAAGTAGAATTAGTTTTTTGCACAGGATTTCTCCTCTGGGAATTGGGAAGGCAGTGCTCTCAGTGGAAGGTCTCTTACGAGGTCTCCATTACTAATAGAAGTTTTTTCCCAGTGATGGGGCGCAAGGAGACTAATGATTTGAATTTACTGTGGCAGCCGTCACGTGGTCTTGAAGGCATCAGTCGAACAGACAAGAGGTTAACTTCCTCCCTGTGGAGAGGTTTATTGGATTGTTTAGCAGCAGAAGGATAATGTTTTTGTCATAGACTGCTGCGGCAAAACAGCAGCATGGCTGAGGGACGGGGTGAAGAGAAATGATGGAAGAAAAGAGGGAGAAAGAAGGGGCCCAGGAATGAGTAGAGGAGCAGAGAAGAGAAGAATTTGAAAGAAAAAGGAATGCCATGATCGGGGAGAAAGCAAGTTATTTCTAATGTAGGTGGACAGATGCATGGAAATACTGTGCCTTTCTTTTTCAGCTCTAACATGTACATGGAGGAAACACTCTCCCGTTTACCGGTGCGCACAAAACATAAGCACACACATATCTATTCTCACTTGCACAGACAAAAAGAGAGATGTTAGTTCCTTTCACCTGATGGCCGTTTGGAGCTTGTACTCCCAGCATGCCTCGGCAGTATGGGTACCAGAGGGGAGTCACAGCGCAGCTGAGAGCCTCGGCTTAATCTTATGCATCATTAAGCACTCAGCAGCAAGCCAGCGCTGTTCATATACATCATCCACGCTTAATAAACATAATGATGACATAAGATGTAATTCTAGATGAATTTTCATTTTATAGGGAAATGGAGAATTCCTGTAGAAAGAAAAGAAAAAAAAGTAAATTATCTGGGAAGTACAAAATAAATTATGTTTTTTTTCCCCACTTAGATGAATGTAGGTGTTTGGTGTTTCTGAACTGGGGATACTCTGTTAGGCTGCATGAGTACAGTGTGTGGTTTAGATGGGAGTGATGGGGCTTTTTGTTATTGTGCTGGTGATGATATGGCTGGCGTGGTTGGATTCGAGGTGATTTTGGGGAGGGTTGGGGAAAAATGGGGGTGGCCGTCGTGAAACATTTGCAATTTTTAATTCCTAATCGCAGGGCATGATGGACAGGCTGAGACACCCCAGAGTGGAACTCATCCATCATAGGGAGAGAAAACCAGAGCCAGAGAGAGAGAGAGAGAGGGGAGATGTAAAATATCAGATGGAGTTACCTTATAGGGTGGGGGAGGGAAGCAGGAAAATAGATTCCAGATAAAAGGGAAGGATGTGGGAGTGAGAGGGCAGCGGGTACTGTGGCAGGGCATCACAGGCCTGAGATTGCTTCATGTCGCCCTGCTGGGACTGGAAGGTAGCTTGGCCTGGAAATGAGTTCCGCTTTCAGGGACTGTACCAGACATTGAATCATCCTGAGAGGTATACTCGCTGCACTTGTCTTCAGCAGACAGCAAATGTAAAGTGCTGGTGACCTGGCAATGGTAAAGTGAATACAAGTGGGATATAATCAGCCAAGGAAAAGGAAGAGCTTCTCAAACACAGGGAATATAAAGCAAACCTCTCCAGGATTCAGCACTCTACATTTCCATTGCTTCTTTACTTAAGTGAATTTTAAAGCAGCAACAAAATGTGCAATTTACATTCATTTGTAGCTATAAACGTGACAGTGTTATCAATTAAATTAGTCTCTTGGTCTTATTGCTCCCTATTTGTCAGGGCAAAAATTTTGTCCTGAAACAGTTATAGACACAGCACCCCAGTGTGGACTGTACATCAAACATTACAATGTCTCATCATGTCTGAGAATTAATTAGCCTCACTGTGTAAGTCCTGGATGCCTGCCTTTTTTTGAGGCGTAATATGAGTTTTTGAATTCAGCAAGTTTGGAGTCAGTGGACCATATGAGGCAGTATGCCAGTGGGTGAGCCAAGTCTCTCAATGCAGGGATCATTTCCACCCCTCTTTGTCCTTTATTTTATCCCTTTGCTTTCCATTATGCTCCTTATTTCTTCCGTCTATCTTAAATATACATCACATACATATACATACACACATTTACACGTATTAGTAGTGGAAAACAAAGACATTACAGTTCATGAGACTTACAATTTAATATCTACAAAGTTGGGCCTACTTCGATGTCATTCTGTTGTTAATTATTTACCTGTAATCTTTCTCACTATCCTTTGTGAAAAAAAAAACAGTAATAGGCAAAGAACAGTGACAGGATCAGAGAAATGGGCTTTTAACTAACATGCAAAGTGATGAATGGATTGACTACAATGTAGACTAATGGAGCCATGGAACTAATTAGGCCGAGCAGAGCTGTGCTTAAATGTAAATGGATTGAGCTGTGTGAAACCTAGGAACAGCTCGGAGAATGATGAGGTCCTTCTCTTGGAGGGGGGGGGGGTCAATCAATGGCCAGGCTAGCACAATCTATGGACCTCTGTGAGGTCAGAGCCAAGGAGCACTTTATCTGGGAGCATTCAGCTGGTGTAACATGTTTGCAGTACAGCTGTGTGTATTCAATGTCATTTACAAAGATATGTCTTGCTGATGTATGCTGGTGCATGACATTGCAGAAACACTGTAAGAAGTCTCTAATCATTCGGATCCCTGGTGTCCAAGCTTTCCTACCCGGCAGACTGGCATATACCACATGTTTGCTGCCATGCCCTCTGGCTTCGTGGTCCATGTAGACCGCTTTTGTTGGCTGTGCCTCAGATCTGCCGCTTTCACCTCAAGAAGGGCCACAAAGATAATTAATGTGTTCAGCTGCGACACCTGACCTGGGGTTCTGCTCCTCACACCGAGCTGTGTTTCGAGCATTCGTTCAGTCATTATTGCCGTGCTGTGACCTTGTAAACATCTGCGGAATGAAGTAAATGACAGCAGTATGCAGACTTAGCACGTGTTTACTTTGCCTGCTGTGCTTCCTCGTGTGCCTTGCACGGCATTCATTGTGTGAAGCGCTAGCTGTTAGAAACCAGGGTGAAAAGAGCTGTGACGCCTTCCGAATTCCTACAAGGTAGCTTATTTCCTGACTCTGTAGGCTCTGCACATCCTGGACTTAATGCATGTAAAAATGCAAATAACCCACCCCAGTAAAAGTTGACATTGACTCCTATGATAAATTTTTCTGCTGAGGTAAGAGACAATTTAATGCAGAATTAGAAGTCACTCTCTGCCACCATTTACATCTTTAATTAGCTGTAATTTCTCTGCCTCCATTAGAGAGAGAGCGAGAGAGAGAGAGAGAGAGAGAGAGAGAGAGAGAGAGAGAGAGAGAGAAGATGAGAGGATATAAGAGAGATGAAGAGTTTAAGAAGAAAGTAGGGCCAGGCTGGTGTATTTCAGTTTGCTTCGGAGAATGTATTTGTGTATACGTGTGTCCTCCTGAGCTAGGTACCTTTGCTGATTGATAAGCGTCTTTCTCAGTCACTAGCCATTGGCACTGGGGTGGATGTAAACACTGATTAGAGGGAGGAAATGAGGCCCTTACTTTGTCCTCTGTGTCATGGAGCACTGCAGTGGCTGTCTCTGTTTGTCTAGTTCTTTCCACCTGAACACGTTTCAGAGGACACCGTTAGCTACGCTTTATAGCCATTATTTAGATAGCAACACAACGGGATGCTCCTTTTGCTCTTTGACTGACATGCCCAGCCATGTGCTCAGCAACTCAGCTCCCTGTATCGGACCAAGTGCAGGGAAATGATGATGAGTGAGTTCATATGAAGGAGAGTTTAGACGGGGTTGCTGTGAATTTGATGGTAGCACACAACTAACGAGCGATAGCTGCTTTTTTCTGTCAGTTTTGTGTAGAAGAAAAAGTTTCTGCTGCTGTTCTACAAGTCAAAAATTGTTGGTCCTCATTGTTTTTCAATAAAACACAAGCAATATATTGTCCTGTATGTTTGCATTTCTGGTAATATACAGGGCATTTATCATCCTGCTTACCTGTAATGTTACAATACATGCAAATCATGTAATCGGATACTTTCCCTCTACAAAATTATGACAAACCATTCAATTTAGACAAAAAAACAGCTTCAACTTGGGGGTGGGGGGGTGCCTTATCAGAAAAAGGAACAGCACAGAAAAGAGTGCTGTACTGAAAACATTTTTCTTTCTTTGCCAGGAAAAATGAACTGTCAACATTTAATGATAGATATTTGCATTGTGATACAAATCGTGTCCTTGGCCCTAAACATAAGATATAGATCCATTTATAATGAATTCAGATAAAGTGTCCTTTTTGTATTCTCGCTCTAATGGGTTTGCGGAGCCAGTCAGTGACCCTGGTGCAATCGACAAAAATCTGTGCCTGTGGATGATCAAGACAGACATCTATCATTCCCCTCATACCTCCTTAGACGGTGCTGACACTTAGGTATAGATGTTTTTTCTTTTTTGTTTTTTTTTTCTTTTTCTGTAGCTAAATGTATGTGTAACTTCTGCAAGCTGGCTGACTTTTTTTCATGGTGTTGTGAGAATGTGAAGAAGAAAGGGAGCAAAAAGACATTAGATTTTTTTTTTCCATCATTAAGCTGTGTCTGGGAGATGATGTGCTAGCCGTATGTGGTCCAGGGGAAGTATTTATAGCCCTGCTGGAATCTTGCTGTGCTGCATTGATAGCAGAGATAATGGGAGAGAATGGGACGCAGCGAACTGTTCTAATGACACCAACAAGACAAGAGAACAGCGAGGATAAATAAATGTTAGCCATTTTCTCCAGCACATCATTTGCATTTTTTCTTGTTAAGGTCACTTATAGACTCAGACAATAACAACGAGAGAGAGAGGGGGGGGGGGTTCTCTTGTAGAATATAAAATCAGAAATAACAAAAAAACTCAACTACTTAGCACGCAAGTAATTGATTTTATTTCCTAATAGTGTGACATTCAGTTAAAGATAGTGGCGGTTTCTAATTTTTAGCTGCTTTAATTCCCCAGTAGCTGCTTCAGTGGGTTTCCTTGTGAAATAGGGGGAATACAAACAAGATTTCACTTCATTACACAGGAACAAACTGTACAGAAATTGCACTTACTTATGAAAATGACTGTTAAACATGCACAGCATTATGTGCTCTGCCTGTGCTGAAAACGCTGGAAACATTAAACGATGAGCATATGAGTACAGATAGTGAGCCAGTTAAGAGGACCAATTACCAAGGACGGAGTTTGAGGAGCACTCTTCCCAGTGATGATCAAAAGGGACAACTGATTAAAGAAACATATTGACCTTGAAATGGGCCTAATTTAATCAGCCAATGTTTCTTTATGTGGAAACACACTTTTAATGATAAACTGACTTCCTGTCTTCTCATACGCTCACGAGGCCACCCAACTTGGATGAAGTGACAGGACTTGTGTATGAAAGAAAAAAGAGCAAAATGTTTCATTTCATACTTCCATCTGACAACAGCTGAATAGTTGCAGGATCTTTGTGGAAGAGTTTTTCATTAGTGTAACCTCTGGGCCCCCGTTTTGCTGCCTGAAGGTAATGAGAGACAAATAGCGTGGTCAGCAGTAGGCATAAGTGCTGATGTTTATGGGCAGTGTGTTGTGTCCCAGGTTAACACTGATGCCTCCATTTAGTGCTTTGTGTTTTAGCACCCGCCTGCTACTTTAGATGACAAAGGCCATAACAATGACATTGTTGGCTAAACAACCCTCTGTAGACCTGCGTCTGGCTCCAGTCAAGGACGTCCACCGGCCCTGTAAGTGCAGACTTGGAATTTAAGATGGTGCCTGAGACCTTATGGGTATCTCAGAATCAATTAGCATGGCTCAGGTAGTCCAACACACATTCTCAGACCCTTTCAAGTGCCAGAACTGTGGCGCTTGAAGTGTTTGTTTTAGTTAAAGTCACATAAACGACATCCTCCACTCACAACAGGAGCACAGATAGCTTTGGACTAGCAGCTGGGATGGATTGTATGACGCTATTGCCAAAATTCCTGTTGTATTGCAGTATTTTACAATTATGCTTTTCATTACACATCGCAACATCCTTGTAAATAAGCTGCGGCTGTAATATGAAACAACTCCAAATGACATCCCATAAAACATATATAACGTGTTAACAAGAGACATAAACAAAGCCAGCTGTTGAATTATCTTTGACTATCCTAAAACTGTGTTCGTTATCAATTAAGGCTCAGTCTCACTGTCTCACATTGAAAACAGGATGTCTTCTGCTACCAATCTAATAATAGTAATGCATATGGCACGTGTTTTGATTAACATAATGGAAAAAAAGCCCACATAATTTATCTTCTAAGTCCGAGGCAGAGAGAGCCAGATTGGAGCCTGAGGACTCAATCCACCTCAACATATGCTGCCATTGTAAGTCTCTGAATGTGGAGTATCTCAAGCCTTGTTCCCATGATATTTATTGAAAAACATTTGACTTTATGTGCTGCATGCGTAATGAATGCGTATTGATGCCGCAGTTCAGCAGATGAGACTATAATTCTACATTTAAGTATCACAGCCACATGTGGTCCTGTTGTTACTAATTGTGATCTATTCTAATTTTTGTTAGTCAGTCCTTGATTGGAGCTGGGAAAAATACTTTCCCGCATCACTATGTGCACTGATCTTTTCTTCTTTTTCTATTTGTGTCGTTGAGCCATTTGTTTCCACATTCCACAGTTTGCCATACATAATTAAAGAAACAGAAATCTTGAACTCCGCTGCTGACATATCATCTTAATAAAGCAGCTTTTTCTCCTCTGATTAGGCTTTTGAGTCAAGCAACTGAGATGCTCCTCTAAATATCAGTCAGCTGTGTATTCCGCCTACATAAGGCTTGCATATACAGATTTCTTTTTTATCAACCTCTGACAGCATCAGTCTCAGTTATGAGGGTACAAAAATACATGCAATATCTTTTGTTTCCAGCCCTTTTCGTATTGGAGATGTTAAAGTCTTGATCCATCTCTCAGCAAGACAAACATGCATTGTTTGTGTTAACTTGCAGGTTGCAAGAAATATATTTTTCTGGAACCAGATCCACAGTTGCTACTTAACACTAAACCATTGGTTTTGTCTGAGTGATTCCCCTATCAGAAAAAGTTAGATGTATTCCACTGATTGTCTAGCTGCAAGGGAAAATCTATCTCCAAGCATCCTGTGGCTGCTGGGCCTTTATTGACATATCAGATGGGACATTGGAGGAGAAATTGGCCTCATTTGTTTCTCATGTCACCTTAATGGCAGATCTCTTTCAAGGGGCAAAGAATTGACAGGGCCCTTGTCTCAGTGAGCAAACAGCTAAACCTAGTTTATTGGTTTCCTCTTGCAAACTGTCTGCCTAATGTGGCTGGCTAGATCAGCCTCCAAAGTTTAAAAGATCCCCCAGAAATTATTAATCAAATCCTCTGACTGATTGTCTTTCCATGATAAATTATCTGGAAAGGGACAGTGTTGCTATAGCAGAGGGACATTTATCACATACGTACTGTAGACTGAGTTGGGATTCCAGGAGAGAAATGACTCCTGCCATAGTGAAAGGGTCAATTAGGCTTTTTAAGGGAAGTTGTAGCTTTTCAAATAGTTTGAGAAGGCAATAGATAGTTATCTGTTCTCTGTTTTAGATAGCAATGACAGGTTTGACTTTGTCACCAAATTTTTTTCGTGTTTCCCACTTACTGTAGATTTAGGCATGACAGGTATCCCTTGTACAGTTGGTTATCCACTAACAGTCATCGCTGTCAATACTTTTACCAATAATTTCCCCTTTCGGCAGTTTAGTGTCTTGTTTCCTGGCTTGATTAAAGTTTCTATATGTCACTTAGAAGTGAACAGGTGTCAAGCTAGCACAGGCACCTCACAGATGGCAGCATAATTAGCATTGATTCTGGCAGGCTTTCACAGGCCAGGGTCTAGATGGCCGTGACGACCAACTAACCTCCCCACCTCTTGATGGGCTACCTCTGTGACAAATCGAAGCTCATTTTACTCCTAGAATGGCGCACACTAAAGGACTCTTTAGTACCACACTCCATTTGATTCACACAAATCTTGCTGTACAGTATGTAAGAGAAACCCCGGACACAGTCCAAACATGCTCTTTAGGTCAGAAATATGAAAATTCCTTTTGATGTATGTTGCTTAAGATTACTATTTGCCATGATTGTTGTTTGTTCTTTTACAGTTGAAATTGATTAATCAGATTAATTTCCCTGTTAATTTCTCACCAATATTTGCAGATGAGGATTGATTCCAAAACATTTTGAAAGGTAAAAAAGGTTAAAAAGGAAATATAAGGTCAAGATCAACCTATTTCCATAGAATATTTATGTTGATCTTATTTAAGCTGCCCTCTTATCAGATCAGCACCTAGAAGCAGCATTTATTTTTTCACTATTTTGTCAAGTAGCTCAGACTGAGAGTGAATATCAGTGACTCAAAGTCAAAGCAAAGCATTACAGTAACTGACTGTTGTTGTTATTGGATGTTGATTTCCTCTTCATAGGAGGATAAATATCAAATATGTGGCAGCATCCTTCCAAAGCACCCAGCAGGGTTATTCTGTAAGTCTGTCACTTTTTATGCCTCACTATAGCCCAGCCACTGCACTTCTTGCACTTTGAAATGGATCTCATCTAATCTTATTTCACCGTGTCAAATGGCAGCATGACATGCTGTTTTACTCCGTAACATTTGGTTGTAGTGAACCAGCTGACTGCGTCTGATGTGAGGAGTCCCCTTGTTATTATTAACCACTTGTAAAGGTGTATCTGTGGGGTTGTTGTCAGAGTCGGTGGGTCATGCAGACATGTTGGTCACTAATACAGCGCAAAGAAAATTGCTTTTGTGGCAGACATTTGTTGTTTGTTTCCATTTGTGTATAGCAGTGTGCTCAGTCCATTACAGAAACATTTTCTGAATCGCTAGAAAAATTTACACAAAGACCTTTTAATAACATCCAGTGTAGCTTGGATATGGAATCATAGCGATCTAAATGTCTTTATTATAGCAGACAAATGCAGAACATGAAACAAGCACACAGATCAGTGGTTCTTTATAGTTTTTGGCAATAATTTAATAGATGTTCCAAAGTGCATTCATCCCTCTTTACTTTAGTCTTTTCCCCTTAATTCTCTCAGTAGACAAAAAGAGCTGCCCATGTTGTATACAGCACTGGTCAGGTGTCAAGATTCATTATATTTGGCTGGGATTTGCATAATGCAAGAGGCATCAAATTAAATTAGCATAATTCCTTTGATTACGCTTGTTATTAAATGTGAGTGACATTGATTTACAAAATGGTCTTTTATAAGGTTAATAGCTGATGTCACCTTCTTGCACCTCTGTCTTTCCTCAATTATCACAAAGCTTAGCTCATTGTGTCATTTTCACTTCTATATCCTTAAATAACTTGATCTGATACTGTATGAAAATCTGCTTTCACCTCTATGCACATTTACAGAATCTGTGCTTCAACTACCCTCATATACCTTTTTCCTTAAATATGGAAGGTAGAAAGCAATTTAAATAGGATGACCAGACATAACATTGGTTTGCCCTGGCCCATTTAAGCATATTTAGGCAGCCATTATTGACAGGGGGCTAAGTGTCATTTGTCAAAGACAGGAGAATTGACAGGGATAAAAAACAGAGGGAAATAACGGTCAATCAAACCTACTTTACTGTTATAGAGGGGAAAAAGCAACCATCTCAAATGTCTCATTTCCTTCCAGGAGAAAGTATAAGATCATAATACCTATTTTCATAATAATACAAACAGCCTGTAGGCTACAAAATAGGAAAAAGGCCATACTATGTGTATCTGTGCATTGCCTGACAGAGACAGAAGGGTTTCAATCTCTTTTTCATTTCATCCTGATAGCTCTGCCTTTTATTACCGAGGGACAGGAACGTTTCCTGAGGTAAAAAGGAGTGCACATTCCCAAGATAAAGTTGGAGGTTTACAGCTATTTCCAGCCATAATGTATTATTCTGTTAAAGCAATGATCAGGTAGTGTTGGATGAATGGGAGATGTTCAGCACCATTACTGCCTGGCACATCAGTGAGGCATTATTACATTATCGCTGCTCTTTAGTAGGAGATTGGGTGTGTGACCGGGTTCTGAATACACTCATCCCGCTCTCCACGGCGTAAATTGCAGATTGGCTCATTGACTTCAATGATAAAATGTAAAAATTGCCAGTAAAGAGAACATAGACTCAGGTTACTCCTCAGCTGTTTGTCAACGGCCGATGTGACTCAGTTGGTGCAGAGCATGTTAAAGAGTTCCATCTCCCAGAAGTCAATGTCATTTATGCCTGAAACTCCTAAAGCAATACTTCATCTTGTCTCTGGTGTGTCATACTACACTGCCTTTGTCTGAGATTAAAATTTGCCCTGGTGGCGGGCTAAAATCCTAAAAAGTGGAGCAGAATATGCTGAATTAAGAAGAAAAAAAATCTATTAAACACATATCCTGTTAAGTTAAGTTAATTTTAGTCACTGACTTCTTAAGAATAATAATAAGTGTTTGATCATTGACAATTAATTATTTAAATAAAGCCTCAACCATCCGTCCAACAGCGCATGTGCTCATGGTGTACTTTAGTGCTGCATCAAAGAAAACCTGGAAGCTTTATTATTCTGCTTATTAGGCCTGGGCAGGTTATTGTGGAAATGGATACTGCTAATGTTATTTCGCACGACACTTCAGAACAGCATTAATCCACGATAATTACCTTGGAAGGAAGCAAATAAAGACAAACTAATGGTGAGGTTGATCATCAATTTCGAACATTCGACTCAAATGCCCTACATTTTTATGCAGGAAGCGTCCAGTTGCTGCGCTTCTGCTTGGAATGCCTTTTTAAGTGTATATTATCCTGTCCTTGACTGGAAAGAGCTAGGAGAAATCATTAAAGCAAATTAGACTATTAACATCCTAAAGAGCATTTATCTTGTGGATCAATAGGCTCTCATCTTCTTTAGAGGACCCTTTGGTGTCCTAAAGTCATTATGGGCAAGATCATGAGGATAGTCAATTCATTACATGCAGATAGGCCAATAATTATTGGCACCATACTGTAGGTACCAATAATAATTTAAAGATCATACCTTTAGCAGCATGTAAATTATTGAAAAAAAACAACAAAAAACAAACAGCTTTGATTAAATGAAAATAACTAAATATATTCATCCAAATCCATTAAAGTTTTTGCTCAATCTTAGGAGAAGCCAACCGTTCAACAAAGAGGATATTTAAAGCGTCCTCTCAAAGAAAAAAAAAAGTCTCTTGGCATTGATGTACTTGTCGTAGATCAAGCAACACTTCACCATATGATTTTCCCTGCTTTGCTGACTGAGTGTGAAGATGCCATACACCAGGAATGGATTGGATCTGCAGTCTACCATCACAAGATCTGCGATGCTCCAATCAACACACAAGATGTTCAGACATTTATAATTGCATCATTTTACAGCATGCTGCATCTGACGTCACAACCGCTCTATTTATGATTCCTGCACTCTTATATTTGTGACTCTTGGATTTGTCAACGAGGTAAAAATTTTGTCTATTAAATGAATATTTCAAATTTCTCTTTGGAGCAAATTATGCATTTTAAAAATAGTAGGAAATAATCTGATATTATTTGGCATGATATTGATTTAATGAACATGATGTGATACTATTATCTCTCCCCTAGCTTTTGTGAGTACATTGACCAAGAGAGGTATTGTGCAAAACTCATAAATCTCACCCCTTTATGTTGCACCGATTATAGTCCTAAATTAGAATAAAATTACTTTCACTTTCTCATCAATTGTTATGCTAAAAACTATAACCTTTCAAGTGACCGCTGCCTCGCATAATATGCTGCACCGTTTGTCGTGTGCTGAAAAGGCAAACTGGAGATCCTTCTGTTCCCCATATGGCCCCATTGTCTTGGTAAAGCTGCACAATGTGCCCCCCTTCAGAGCATGCTCCTGGCCCTGCTGGTAAAGGATAAACTGTTGGTTTCACAGAGGCAGGCAGGAGGCCTGTGGACCCAGCAGTGTGAAAGATGTGAGGCTCCCACACGCGTGGCCGGTCGATATTCCCTTCACCCAACGACAAGCCATCTGAAGAAATGATAAGCGTTGCCTGAATAGTGGTGGATTAATTCTGCACCGCATCATGATGTATTTTAAAAAAGGTATTTTCTCAGCTTGTAATCAGAAAAAGAGAAATTGTTTTGTGGCTGTTTGTTATTATTGTGATGTTGTATTTTACCCTCATTTTTAAGCTTGATTTGAATACTCACTCCTTTTTACAGAAATTCAGATCTAATTTAACAATCCAGTTTGTCAATCAATTAAAGCAGTCATGATTTCTTTTTCTCTTGTTGCACTGACAACTATTTAGAAATAAAACTGAGCAAAACATGTCAACACTGCATCTATTTAGATTAATTTAAAACATCATTTTTGATTTGTGTGTTCAGACACACTCCATCAACAAATAATTACAGCAACCTCCATCAACAAATAATTGTAAATATTTTAATTTATTGATTCATTAGCTATTGGCACAGCAGCACCACACTGCTCGCACCACACTGCTCAGGCTGCATCTTGTGTGTGGGCTGGGTGAATATTTCCTTCATAGTTCCCATTGTTTGGCCTCTGTTAGCGCTCAGGATAAACCAATCAGTCAAATAGTTGCTGAGTTGACAACAAACTCACACGTGCTGAACAAAAACAAAACATTAAGTGACACATTTCAGCAGATGTTTTTAACACTTATTTGAATTTCTTTAGTGGCATTTTTAAGTCAGTTTATTTATTTCATCAATTAACAATAAAAAATAAGCAGAATGAAGAGATTTCTTCAAAAGTCCATCATCTTCTTCTTTTTTTTTAAATAATGAGTTAATCAATGAATGATCCATTCTTTCTATACTGCTGCTATTATACATTGATTTGTATAATAAAAATGTTTTTTTGTCATTCATGAATTACTAAATGCAATTGTATGTTTGAGTTTATTTTTTATAAACTCAAGCTGCTCTCTCTTTTTTCTACACTTCCTTTGTGTCTTAATAAGGAGTTGGCTGGAACATTAATGAGAGCAGGGGGTAGACATGGATGAGGAAGTCTCCATGGATGAAGCTTCAGGCTCTGGGAATGTAAGGGTCACCTGGCCAATGAATATGAAGGCCCCCTCTTATTATAACTTTGTCAAAGACAAATAACAAACTGTTGGTATATAAAATCCTCCGTTGTATCATTTTCTGGAGGACAAGGGACATTTTCAGCTTGGCTGCCTGTACACTAGCCTTTGAGCTGGCCCTGGAAAAGCTGTTTGTTTGACCCTAAGGAGTGAGAATTGACAAAGCAAGCCGGGAGCATTTGTTTCATCTGCTAAGCCATAGATTGAAAATGATTTCCCAATGCCCCCGTTTGAGATCCCTGTGAAGGGGGTCATCAATTATTTCCTGATACGTGACACAATATTGTACCTATTTTACTGACCACTGCTTTCTGGTTGGTCAGATAGCATCTCTTTTATCAGCCCATTATTGATGGTGAATGGAAGCAGAGTAAACAGACCTGTAGGTTTATTTCTACTTTCTCTCTGCCAGTGTGCTACAGTTATATTGCGTGAGGAGGGAGGTCAGTATCAAAGACAATAAGCAAGATACCAAAAAAGTATATATAATAGTATCAAAGAAATGCCTAAATGTTTTATCTTACAATATCTTGATTTTTTTGAGTAGGGGAAAAATGCCATTGCCTGTTTATTCAACCCTATTATAAACTATGTATCAAACAAAAGCAGGAAAAAGACAACTACAACAATTGCAGACATTCATATACTATAAAACTCTTTTAGGCATTGCTGTTTAATCTTCATTTTGTTGGAAGAAGTGTGAGTCTGCTGAAAGCACAGTGTTTTTTGAGCAAATGGAGTTCTAAATTGCTTTTTTTAAGTACCATGCGCCAGGGTAATGTCTAGAGGTACAGACACAGCATTCCGGTGGCAATGATTTATGGTGTGGGGCAGCCACAAATTGACTTGTATGCAAGAAATGTAAATGGAAGTGGGACATTTGATGGAGAAGCTCATTTCCAGCCTTAAATGTTTTAAATTAACCACACAAACTCACAAGGCAAAATGTTAATGGCCATTTTTTTTCACCCCCACTTTTTTTTTCTTCATGCTCCCCCCCTTTAACTTAATCTACATTACAGGTCAATTTATTAAACAAACAGCAATATTGCACTAGATTTGCAAGGATCAATGGATTTGACAAAGGGGATTCATTTCTGGGAATAAACCTTTTAAATTAACCAGGGAATGAGGTAACTATTTGAAGTGATGTATGCTTCTCTTTGAATGGTTTAAAAGACATAAAGGTACAAGTAAGAACAAAGGAAGCTGGAAACTAACCAATAAAATCAGCAGTGCAGATCCACTCATTAGGTTTTCCTCAACTGAGCTGTTAGCAAACATCATGCAATTTCCCCCTGAAAATCATCTTCTAACACAAATTTATTATGCAGTAGTATTCATGGATGTTACAATAGAACTTTAATATTGATTACTAATGTGAAACTATATCTATTTAATACCTTAGAGAAACACAAGTTTCCAACTTTTCAGCAGTATTTATTCATCGTGGGTGAGATTATTGCTGGATAACAGAAAAGAGGAGAGAAATGGGGAATCAGTGCTATCAGGCCTGAGAAGAAGTGGCCTAGAGGGAGAAATTGTTTTCTAATAACAAGAGCTCCTGGTCCCCCGAGGGACAATTACAACGTTAGCTGCCTTGTCAGGGTAAAAGCCGCTTTCAAGCTGCTCCTTTCATAATGCTATCATGTTTGCCCCTGAGATATGCCCATGGTCTTCATGTCTCTCTCTTATTTCTCTCTATCACTATTGATTGAGGGGCCATTTATATTCACAGTAGGGGGTCTTAATTATGAGTGTGAGTGAGGCCAGCCAAATAGGACTAAATGGTAACAGGGGGCCACTGCTACTGCCATGGGGCTCTTTACCTATTTAACATGCAGCGGCTCACTCCATGATCATCGCCAGTACACTTTTAAAATCAGTTTTCTTCAGTGCAATGATAACATTTTGTTTTGAATGTGACATTTAAGCTTGCACTGCAAAAATTATAAATTTTTATTTTGTATGTTAAACTTGCCAATCAGTGTTTTATAACCAACAGTATTTTACTCGAGTTGGCAAATTGCATTTTCACTTGTTAAGTGAAAAAAATACGACACAATAATCTATAATCTATTTTTTTTTTGATTGGGATATTCAGTCTCAGAGCTGAGTCTTTGCCGCCTCTTTCATTTAAATTCCTTTTTGTCATTTGGCAAACTGAGGCCAGTAAATGTTCTGGGTGAGTGTTAAGTCTCTAAGTTTCAGTCAGTCGTGGAAATGACTTTGCGACTTGACGTGAAAACGCATTACTCGGTGCATGGATGACATTTACTTTAGTAAGTTCATTCGCTGAAACTTTAAATATGTGATAATGGCTTTGATTAAGAAATGTCTTTGACTTGTAGTCCTAATTTGAAATAACCAGACTACTTCTGTTTGACATCCAACTTTATTGTAGACTGAGCGCATTAAGGTTCAAGGCCTCTCTGTCTGTGAGACATATGCTCAGTGGCATGGCCACCATGGTTGAGGTGGTGGTCGAGGGGTCACATGGTGCCTGGCTCATAGGCCACTGTGTCTGCAGTTGCTGACAGAAGGACATTGTGTTCCTCTTTTTTCCCTCTTTTTTTTTTTGCTTTAACCAGTCAGCCATGGCTTACATGGTTTGTTGTGGCCTCAAGATCAGAAGGAGGAAGCTGAATAATGTCTTCCTATTCTTTAAGGGGAGGGCCACGGTTGGTTGATTATAGAATAGCTTTGACAGACCAGAGGGAACTATGGCTTTTGTCCAATTCCCCACACAAAGAAAGGTAAGTTCAGAAAGAGCTTGGGTTGGCTTTTTTAAGCACATTCTGGCTGACCTACTCCTCATCATCCCATCATAAACTTATAATACCTTCAGGGACTCCCACCTATGCAGCTTGTCAAAGCCAGTCTCAAAGAAAAAAAAAAGGCTTCATTATGAGGCCGACATGAAGGGAATGCATTAATTCAGCAAAGAGAAAAAAACAGTATCTTTTACATTTGTCTATCACTAAATTTGATCTAGATTTTCAAGTCAAATCATACTTCTTTATTTGTGGTTGATCACAATTTCCCTGTATAAATTCTATTACATTTTATTGTACCCATGTGCAACGTGTGTGACCACATGCATGCACACAAAGACCCACAATCCAGACAATCTGTGAGAATTAGCATTTCATTCAATGTAACAAGGCCAATATGTTTCCAGAAGTGCTGCCATACTGAAACAAGTCCTTAACAAAACAGAGCCTGAGGGCTCGAGGCTGACTCCAGGGACCCCAGCAGCCTCCACGGACTATTTGTTCAGCAGAATCTGTTATTCTGTCACAGCACGCCTGTCACTAGTGAAATCATTTAAATGTCCAATCCTGTATTTAAGCAGACTGTCTCAGCGCGAACAGATGAGCAGCACTCAGAATTTATAGCCAGACGCATAAAAGGATAAGCAGAGCAGTTTGCGACCTGGTGGAGCAGTTGTCCTGTGGGAGCTGATTTAGTGGCTCTTTTTCTTATGCAACAGTAACAAACAGTCTCATAATGAACGTCCTGGGTATTCCTCATTGTGAATTTAAATTCGGCACTTAGACTTTATATTATGTGTGATGAAGTGTTCTTAATACCATTCATAATTACCAAATTAATTTTCTTGAAATTTATCCATCGCAGTTATTATCTCTTTTTACCAAAAGCCGAGAACTTAAAACAAGCAGAATCAGAAAATTAAACTGCTCTTTTGCTACAGAAATAAAGGCTTCCTGCAATATTTCAAGTTGCTTGTAATACTTCAAGTGGGACAGAGTGGACAAAAAGGTTCAGACAACCAAAAGCAGTTTGATGTTGGTGTGTAATGGACCTGTCAGCTCTGATGGATTTTCAACTCTGCCATATTGTTTGTCCCTCTATAGACAACAGAAAGCTTTGCAGATAGCCATACAGGTTTGGATATATCTACCTTGATCAATAGTGATTTTTATCTGCAGTTAGACTGGAATATATAATTGCATAAACAGATTGGGAAGATATGATGCAGGCTGCTCTAAGGGTGGTTTCTCATAAACATAAAAGCTGTTTGGAAAATTCTAATCAATGGTGCAACACGACCCACCTTGTTGATGATAGACTATCATTACAGATTGTTCTCCATGAGTAATGGGGCCAAAGCAAAAACAGATAATGTGATTCAATTTAAATTTGAGGAGAAAAAAAAATAGATGGAAAAATCTGAGTAACCTAGAGGCTTAGACCTTGATTAGAGGTTGGCAGAGAATATTTAAAAGTGAGCATGTGCTGTTCGTGTAGTTGTGTCAAATGTGTAAGAAAGGTGACTCTCAGTCCCCCCTGATGTTTGAAGTTGTTTCACATCTAGACAGATGATTTGTTTAACAGATTTCCAATCAGAATATAATGACTTCGAAATATTAACTGGTGGGGAGATGTTGCTGAGTGGGTCTGCTGAAGAGCCCCCCCCCGCCTTCTTGATTTCTTGGCTCTTCCTCTGAGTGTAAACAGACCAGAAAGAGAATTAAAAGAGATTGTATCATTGTGTGCCTTGCCACTGTGCAATTCCCAAGAGATAAACATTAAGCAAAAGGCAGAATAGCAGTCCTCCTTATTTTTCCTTCTTTTAAGTGTCATAAAAAACCACCCTCTGAGGCTGTTATTAGCTGGGATCACAGGGAATGTCATAATAACAAAGAATGTCTGGTAGGGAGGGAGATTGTCCTGAGTATAAGCCCAGCAGGGAGCTCTTTTTAACTCTAATTCACACTGAAATCAGATCACCCTGCAAGATCTCATCAGCATTATGACTCCTTCCGCAATGTCCATGTGTGTCCTGTAGAGCAAAGTTACCCATGTTTTGTCAATATCTCCTTGTTTATTTTGACTATAGTCAAAATGGTTGATGGTATGGTTGCATCGATACCGATACCATTATCGGTATCAGTACCGATACCACTCTGTTGTCATTTTTATTTATCTTTTATTTTTATTTATTTCACCATTTTTGGTTGTAAAAAGCAGAGAAGAAAATAAAACCTGTCTTCCAATTCATTTCATTTTTTTTAGCATGGTAGACGTTTTGGTATCAGTACTTGGCAACGGTAAGGGCTCAGATTCAAGTATTAGTATCGTATTGGTTTGGAAATAAGTGGTATTGTTGCATCCCTAATTGGTGGGTTTGAAGGTGGGGTGGGAAGTGACTTTGTTTAGTCTAAAATTAAATTAATAGAGAACATACTTTATTAAAACCAAAGGAAAATGATACTACTTTTTCCTTATTACGTAAATTAACGAAGAAATTTGGAATTTATTTTGATTTTTAACAAGAATTTGTTGTGATTAATCATACCATCATATCATTCTGCCTTGCTGCAGAACGGAAGAATTTTCTGAGTAGCATACATCTCGTTTTTTCATTGTCTATGGAATATGTGGATTGTTGTCCAAAGGGATACCGTGTAACTTCTGACCCAAACATCAGCCTAATGTGAGAAATGATGAAAGATTTCTAGGGTCAGTTCAGCGTTTGATGAGTGTTGGTGCTCCGAAGTGGCTGCCCTCTTCAGAAACCAGTCATTGTAACTTTGTGGTAGCGTATCGGGCAATCATGGGATCACGTGATCTGCATCAATTTACTTTTCCGCATCTTCAAGCAGCTTATTCAAAACAACAGCAGTAAGTCCTGATGAGCTGCAGTAGACTTCTGTGTATAAATGCGACTAGTTGAAGCTAATCGGCTACAGACCAAAGCTAACATGACTCCATAAATCTTTTTGAGCCAGTAGCTAATGCAGGTTTTCATGCAATAAATGCATTTTGTATTACTCATGTAAATGGTAAATGGTAAATGGACTTTACTTGTATAGCGCTTTTCTAGTCACAGACCACTCAAAGCGCTTTACATGACATATCTCATTCACCCATTCATACCC
>JBBBVT010000023.1:8068779-8092513 GCA_037177035.1 Craterocephalus eyresii | reverse complement strand
ACACATTCATACCCCCGATAGGCACATCGGGAGGCAAGGTAGGGTTCAGTGTCTTGCCCAAGGACACTTCGACATGTCAAAGTAGCACCAGAGCAATTTGTAACTGGCTTGGTATAGTTTTATGGTTTTCACTGTATGTCCCATAAGCTACAGGCTAATGCTGACGTTATCATAAAATGGATCATATATAAGCACTCATACCTCCATTAGTAGAGCCGATCCTTCAGTGATGACAAGTCCTTTGAAAAATTCTTGAATCCAAATGACTTCACTATCAGCTGGTCAAAGTAAGCTGCAGATGATTCCAAAACAGGATGGAAACTTTTTTGTTTTATGACTGTCATGTGGCCTGTGGAATGTTACAGGTTTAGCTCCCCCTAGTGGCCAAAAGTTACACATTATCCCCTTTAAACCATGCTTACAACATTCCTCCTACAATTTCTGGGAGATTTTCATTTTTTGTACACTTGTGTCCCAAGTAGGGATTTGTTGTACAGGTATACCATGTTCCTGAGAGCTTACTTTGAATAAATGCAACTGACACATATAGACGCTATAGAAACCCAACAGAAGTCACAAGGCCTGACAGCTTCTTTTATCAAATGGACATTAAATGAGTGAGTACTGAAAACTTTATCAAACAGGGTCTTAAAGTTGTCTCACTTAAATGTAAGTAAGACAGTTAGTCATCAGAGATCTGAGATCAGAGATCTTTACATCTTAAACTCAGTCTTCTTCAATACAGCTGCTGTGTTTTTTCCAAAAAATTTTACCAATGGTTGGATGGAAATTATTTAATTTTGGTCAGATTTCCATTAAATGACCGATACAGCTTTATATATCCTAACAATTGTATTGTGAGGAATTTGTTGTACTATACTCTCTTTAAGAACTTTCTAGGTTATGGGGTAATGTCGTGTGACATATAAGCTGTTTCCCTGGATCACAAATACTCCATATTTAAAGCTTCTCTGTGGTTTATATAATGAAATGTAGGATATATTTTTCTTTTTGAAATTATTGTCAGGAAAAGAAAAACAACTGAGCCTGTCACCTTGGACTATCAAGAATTAATCTGGGTATTTTTCATTAGCTCTTTATAAGAATGTATTGAAAAATCTGTCAATAATAATTGCATTTAACTGCGCTCATCTATGCTACACTCATGGTTCATATTTCAATGGTTATTTGATATTTAGACTCTTGCTTTTCAAGCAGCTGTAATT
The DNA here is from genome assembly GCA_037177035.1 of Craterocephalus eyresii. Taxonomy (NCBI): domain Eukaryota; kingdom Metazoa; phylum Chordata; class Actinopteri; order Atheriniformes; family Atherinidae; genus Craterocephalus; species Craterocephalus eyresii. The sequence continues at coordinate 8,091,287 of JBBBVT010000023.1, read as the reverse complement.
CAAACTGGAGACTTTAGAAACTTTAAAAAACCAAGAGTACTTAAGTTGGATGTTATTTCTGTGAGACTCTGAAGGGGTTGAAGACTTCACTTGTTTTACTCAGATGAATTGGACAGGCTACTAGCAGCACAAAGGCTCCAGCGTCTTGATAGAAAACCTGATAGAGCAATGGGCCGTAGTGCCACAGAACATAGGCTTACATCGATAAAATGCAGCGTACTGTTTATACAGTATATATCCAACAAGATGTGTATTCAGTTGAAACCATTAAAATGCTGAGAGAACCCTATAGCATAAATGAAATTGTTGTACATACTCACTGGGCCCTGACCGACAAAATGGAGTGCAAATGTTAAGTACTGCAATATGTAAAGTACAAACACATCATGGGCAGGTATTAGCTTATAAAACACTGCAAACAGAGAATGTGAAAAATCCCCATACTGCTGTAGCTCTTTTTTTATTGTTATTGTTTTATAGTCAGGTGTTTATTATTCTCTGAAAAAGTACAAATTAATGGATTTCATGTCATGACATTTAAAAGTAAGTGGAGGATTGTGCTTTATGCACTATAAAGAAACAATGTTACATTGTTACTGTCTTTTGTTGCTATTTGATTGAATATTTTAAACCCATCAAGATCCAAATGTTAAGCATCCATGGCTATCTTTACTTGGAAACATGATGTGCATAGTTTGTAGTGTTTAGATTAACTTCGAAAGTGGCATCCAACAATAAAAAATAGTTTTAAAAATATGCTAATGCACCTCACTGTTGCGAGCCTGCTGTTTCTCATGTCTGAAAAAATGCAATCCTCACATTAATTTCAAAAACATACAGTACTTTGTGCTATTCAGAAATGCCAAATCATGCTTGTGTTACAAGAGATCAAGTGTGGTCCATTTGAGAGCCATTATTGAGAACTACAGTGGCATTAAAATTTAGCCACATGCTGTCATTTAAAAATATACCTCGAACTTCTCCACGTTCTTTACTCTTTAGTCTTGAAGGGGAAATGCTCACTGATTTGTTACCACTCAGCAGTACTTTTCTTCTTAATGAATTTTTAATATCCTTAATGACAGCAGAAGAATGATGTCATTAGGAGTGGATGTTTGGAAAACGCTGACTTGAACTCTTTTGGACGACCATTTTTATAATAATCTAATATAGATTAACGCTTCTCGGTAATGAGCACTTTGACTGTGAGGGGGGCAACCATTTAAAGTGAAACCCCAACATTCATTTAGCTCTGCACTTTGAAAACTTTATATTTTCTATGGTCCTGTCCCTTATTCAGTGAAGGTTAAACGTTTTGTTGGTCACACATAAATCTTGTCAAAGGGTAAAAAAAAATTAAATATAAAAATTATGCAGTTGCATTGATTTTACCTTGTGTTCCCGAAGGATTGCTCCAAAAATTGCAAAACTATTCAGTTCCTATCTTAAGAGGTAGTCACACATTTTCAGAATATCTATGGCAAGTATCTACTTCCACTAATGCTATGATCATCTCCGGACACAGCAGTAATGCCATGAAGGCAGAGAATTAAGATTGTGTCCTCCTGGTAATTTACCTACTGGACCTTGTGCGCTGGTGAAGTGTGAATCAATTTGTAAAGGATAGTTAAATTTCTATAACAACCTCCCCCTTCTTCACACTTGACTATCTCACATCAGCTATTAAAAATGAAAAGGAAAAAAAGGCATGTGGTGTCTTATGAAGATGATCAAGTGGAAGGCCACTCACCGGGAATGATAAAACGACTGGCTGCACTTTCACCCCCCTTTTTTTGAATGGACTGACCTCTCCCTCTGTGTACTGTATGTATGTATGACAAGACAGATAAATAAACAAGCCTGGATATCCAGAAAATGAATAAAACAAGAAGGAGGATGCCAGCTGGCTAGGATACTGATATCCCTTGGCAAAATGTTTTATCATATTCAGCAAAGAAAGACCCTTTATTTTATTGATTTAAAAGAAAAAAAATCCCAGAGGCACTAAAAGGAACAGGCAATGATTAATGTCCCCCTCAGAAAAAGAAATGATATGGAATAAATTAAACTACTGCGGCAGCAAATTGAAAAATAAGGATGTAAATGAGGTTTGAATACTTAATATCTTATAAAGAAAAATAGTCAATGATCCCCAAAAATGATGAGGGATTGCCAAAGAAATATAATATTAACTCTAATGGCTGAGGCTAGATTTTCTGTACTGTCAGAATTTACCTGTCACAACTGATTTTCTGGCACACAAATGAATAATGAGCCACAATGTTTGAAGCAGTTAAAGGAGCTTATTCTCAATGTGAGAGATAAGAGCAGAATAAGTGGAAAGTGGCATACATAAAGATGTTTTTTATACATTTAAATAGAAGTCCTGTATATTTTACACAAAGCCAAGAGGCTTAATTTGTTGCAATGTCTTTAAAAGCCTTATAATAGCATGCAAGTTAGTATGTGCATCATCTGAGAGCATTATGTTCATATAAGGAACTCGTGTTTATCACAGATTTCATCTCCAGGCTCCATCTAGCATAAGAGCCTGTCTTTATGTTAATGAAGTGATCTGCGCTTGATTTATCCTGTAGTATAGAGCTTATTTTTCTTTCACTATATCACTGCAAAAGGTCAATCTGCTGAAAGTCAGCTCTTACAGTATTTGTCATTTGGACTGCTTTAGATCATCCTCATCACACTTTCTCAATTAAGTTGCAGCGCAAACTGGAATCAGTCATTCTTTCACACTGTAGTACATGCTGCACAATGCCAGCTAAATGAGAGGAGAGCCAAAAGCAAGAGAGAAATTTGTGGAACACTATCAGTCGAAGTCGCTGTAGAGTTGGCCCCCGGTCCTCCCCATCCATCAGGGGTGGGGTAAAGATGAGAGAGTGAGACGGGGCCTGGGGAGTGGCAGTCGGGTGCTTGCACTGCACCCCATTACTTCAGATGGATAGCAGAGGGGTGCTCCACATTAAACACTGTTCCCTCAGTCGGAACCTTTAATTATAACTCCTCAGTATCACTTACAGCAGCCCAGCGCAGATGTTAAAAACCTTTAGCGGCTTGGTTACCCCACCTTACTTAATCTCAAGGAGGGGTGAAGATACAGATGGCATATCAAGAGTCTGAGGATATGCTTGATCTCTGACAACAGAAGCATTATTTTTTTCTGTTAGGGAGGGAAAGGATCTGTGTCTGCATGTGTGTGCGGTAAAGATTTTGGCAGAACTTTCTGTCAAATTTCAACGAGTCTGAGGTTGCAAACTTGCCACAAAGACTGCTGAGGGGTAAAATGTATCACAACCCATACAGTCACTAAGGCAGTGCAACCAATTCAGCAGGGGGCAAGACTTGTGCTCAGAGGGAGGGAAGATTGTAAATCAGTGCACCTATGAGCGGCTTTGTTTACATATTACAGTCTTTACTCTCATCTGAAGGGTTCAGGAGCCCTTACATCACACCCTGCATCTGTGAATGGCTCATAAAACTAAAGAAGGGATATAACGCTGCTGTGGTTTGCTGCTTTAACATGGTGTTGTGGAATCACTGTTGTGGCATGGAATCATCGCAGAATGGGTTGAATTATACCCCAGTGCACCATCAGAAGCTGATCTGTGCACATGGAGTCATGACTAAATGTACATTTTAAAAAGTTTTTTATGACACTTTTTTTTGTATTGACATTCTAATCTAATTATTCAACATAATTCATAAAAAAATATGCTTTCATGGTTTGAGAAAACATAAAAGGGCAACTTGTGGAAATTAAATCAATCTTGTATGTGTTTATCCAGGCAATAATAAAGGAGTATCTTCACAATATTCAGGCTTGACGGGGAGGAAAAAACTAAAGAAGGAGAGGGAGTGACAATCCATGTATTTTTCACTGTTTACAAAGTTGCTTTCAGTAGAGCCCTGAGACCATTCAAGGCCAGAAAGTTTTCCCTAATGGGATACACACAATCCAAACATCTAACTGCTATTTTCCAAAATGTTTGGAAGTTTGCATTACAATTCAGTTCTTAATAACATTCTTTCAAACCCAGCCTGCTTTGACTCTTCTGCTACGATACACCAGCATTTCTGTTATTTCCGTTCCCAACTCCATACCTGCCTCATTAAAGAGTAAAACTACAGTCTTTCAAACATCTTTGCTAGTAGTATGTCATTTGACAAGCTTGTTGTTGATCAATTGAGCTCACAAATGCAGGTGTCTTCAAGAGAGATACAACTTTTGTTACTATTACAACTACAGAGAAGAGCTGGTTCTCGGGTGACAGCCAAAGAACCCTTTAATTGCTGCATAAATGTGTTAAATCTTGTTAAAAAACTAAAACTGGTTGGGCATCATGCAAACACAGAATTCACTCAATGTTCTGTAAAAAGTTGCTGCTGCTGTGCGAGAATAGATTTCACTCTGATTGATGTACAGTAAGGGAGAAAAAGATCCACTACTTATTTTCAGCTCTTGAATGTGCCGTTGTAAAAAGACTTTAAAAGAGTTACTCCCACCGTCACCTGTATTAAGTCAAGCAGGTAAGCTCATGGAAGGAGAGCTTCAGCACATCCTACCTTTGCACTCAGCTCAATGTGTTTGAATTACATCCAGTCACAAAACCCCTGTATCTCATTGGGAAACCATTTACATGCTGTTACTGTGGTGCAATTTAAGGTGGTGTCTTGGAAAATGACCACACTCAGTTGTGTGACATGAGTCCACAAACAAATAAGTCTTTTGTACGTAGCCGTTCTAGCTGTTACCTTAGTGAGCAGTCATGGCACAATTCTTTCATTTATGATGTTCTCCTTTTTTTCAGAATGCTGTTAATTACATCTGTGTAGTCTTGTAAAACATTACTTATTTGCTTTCACCTTCACGTTTTGCAATTACAGAACTTTGCTGTATATTCCCGCTCATTTCACAACGCCCAAATGAAGACACTTGTAAAGGATTTACTTAATGACACATCCATACTTAATTGTATTTACACTACCAACGTGGAGTTATATGGGATCAGTATCAAGGTCGTAAAAATTGGTTGTTAACTTAGAATTGCAGATATGTCGCTCACGGCTTCCTCATTCATCCGATTTATCACTCAGGATCTAATTAATTGACCTCTCTTGTGCCCTTTTGTCGTCATGGGTCATCTGCAATGCACTCTCTGGTAAAGGTGATTGAATATGGGCCAGAGAGTATTTCTGTCTAGTCAAGGCTGGATAAAAGGTGCCACACTCTAAAGATTTGGTAAGTGTGATATCCTGACATGGAATCCATTCTTTCAAATCTATAAGCCTTGCCTGAGTGACTATGTATTGTGTGAACAGATAGCTCCCTCACCCTCTCCCACTCTCCTCTGTATAAACACTTGATGCTGATGTGCATGGGAACCTGAGCAAACACACCAACAATGTGTTACAACAATCATATTTCAGTTTTGCCATGTTGGCGCTGTGATGCAGATGAACTGTCAAAATGTCTCACAATTTCCTCTTTTAAATGAAAGAATTCATGAATTCATTAGCTCATACAAACCCTGGGGAGGTGAGGAGATGTGTGTGTTTGTTAAACTGCCACTGATTTGTGTTTACATGTTTAGCCTTACAATAAAGGAATTAAATGGTGGATTCTGTACTTGCACTTATCAAACAAAAGCAGTGAGGGCAATGTAAGCCATGTTGCTGTCTCGATCGATCAATGCAATGAACACGAAGTGTTTTACATAATTAGTCTGACTTACCCTCTTACTTACCTCCGCATGTCAAGAATTGAGCAAATTTAGTTGTTTACTCAAAAGTTCTCTGATGTGCAGCAAAGTAAAATTAAAGTAAAAGAAACTGGGTAAACATTTTCTGCCATTAATGATTCGTTTAGTTGCGAATGCATTTCTTGGACAGTCTTGATATTGTAATGAAGGGTACATTCATGAAATCCCTTCTTAATCAAATGATGTGAACATTGCTTCATTTAAGTCATTTTCAGTGTGCTCAATTTTCATTGTGCCCTCGGCAAAGACAATCAGCCACCTTGCCCCCAGTGTCGGCATCGCTGGTGCATGAATGTTTGGTGGTGCTCAGAGATCCCGATGGCATGGATCGGCTGCACCAGGGCAGCTGCACATGGAGTTTACCACTATGACGTATGAATGTGGTATGTATGAATGAATAATTGATTTATTGTAAAGCGCTTTGGGTGCCTTGGAAAGTGCTCATTGTAGAGTTACAAGAATGTAGTGTGTGCAAGAATTTCTCATTGAGGAACCCAGTGATATTATTTTTTAATATGATAACAATAATACAAGGCTATTTTTTAAAGCAATGTGATTGTAATGCAAACAAACAGCACATCACTTTGGGCACTTTTCCCATGTCAGACATATGCTTTTTAATTTTTTTTTATAATTAACATACCACACCAAATGGTGTGGGAAAAGTACAGAGCTTGGTTCTTTTCACATGTTCAAAATAAAGTCTTCCTTCATTCATTTATACACAAAAGTGCAGAACCGCATCCTATTACACTCAACATGTCCGGCCTGCAACACCGAGCCTTTTCAGTGCATATTTAAGAAAAAAAACTGGGGATGATGGTAGTGCTACAGTGTCAGATATCACAGAACAACAGCATATTTTTTTCAAAAAGCTCATGTTAACAGTGCATCCTGTGAATCTCCCATCAGCCATCAAATGCATGATCTACATGATGAAAACATCCATGCAGATATTGACTGATGTACTCTTGTTGTGGCTCTGGTAATATTATCTGGTATCTCGTAAACTATAGAGGAGGTGACTCCATGGCACAGCACTGGAATAGAAAACTTAACAGGCCCATGCATTAAACATATTGTAGAATACAGTGTAACATTCATCAATGTCAAGGAGAGAGTTTGTATAAATTTAAATGCACTGAAGCGTTCAGAACATTTTTTTCCCTCCTCGTCCTTTGTCTATGGGTGGGAGTATATTTATATCACTATCAGAACACCTTGTGTTTTGTAGTACTTTAGGATTAAAATAAAGACTTCAACAACACACTTTGGACTATCTGTATTTAACATGAGTCAAATTTATTTATTTATTTTACAGTAAGCTTAAGTATAAGAACTTCAGTACTTTGTCTTAATGTGACCTGAAGTCAACTGAAATAAAACCCAAGCAAAAAGGAATTACTTTGAGATTTGTGTGAATAGCTTGTTCAAAGATGTAACCTAGTTTAAAACCAATCATGGCCACAAATGCTAAATGTATTGGGAACCAAGACATGGCTGTGTAAGTAGCTGACAGTTTTAACATTAAAACAAATTGCCTAACCTTTCCAACATCCACTGACAAAAACAGGAAAAATGAAAGATAATAGGTTATTATTCACTGAGGGATTCTATACATAATAATGATCTCATCAATAATGTTACAATGGGACTCATACTAGGGTTCCTGTGGCTTTAAAAAACATTTAATGAAATTGGTTATGTTGCATCATCAGTCCTGGTTTGGTCTTTAGCTGAGTGAAAAGGGAGGAAGAAGTAAAAAGAAGAAAACGTTTGCTAGAGTAAAATGAAAGAGAGGCAGAAAGGGGGGTAAAAAGAGCCGAAGAACTTAACAAGTTCTAATTCTTTTCAGATGCGTTTCCAACCTTCAGCCATGAATCAATTTGCCAAATAGCATGAGCAGAACCACACGAAAGAGGCACATCAGTGCTGGCTTAAAGTACATGGCAGTAAGTGGGCAATAGACTTACAAAGTATTGCCGCGTTGGCCTGACAAATGCAATAAACAGCATTATCCTTCAGAGGTAATGCTGGTGGTGGCGGCTGTGCTCCACAGCTCTGTACCTACCTCCTCCTCATGGCGGAGGCCAGGGACAACACAACACTTGGGAGATTTGGGGGTAGTGGAGTGGAAGTGAGGAGTAAAGGGGGGGGGGGGTGTTCTCATGGTTGGGGGGAGAAATAGGAGTTGCTGGTAGACCGAGACTGGCACTGACATGTGGGGAGGTGTGTGTGAGGCAATATATAGAACAAATGAGGGCACTATCACCTGTCATATTTCACTTTTTTTCTGTTCTAAATAAGACAAAGACGCTGCGAGGAGGGTGAGCAGAAAGCTCTTAGGAGGCATAAACAGCTGGAGAATGCTGCACCTTCACTGCACTGTGACCCATGTTGCAATAAATCTGTATAAAAGTGATTATGCTGAGGCAAAGTGATCAAGCAAATGAAATATCTGGGCTTTAGCATATAACTCAGTGAGGTGAGGTGAGCTTTATAGCCCTTGCTTTAGGGGAACCACACCTTGCATGTCCTGGGCAATTTGCTTCTCTTATTGCATGTTCTGTCTTTACTTTGAGAGGATTTGTCTATTGGAGCATTATCTGTTTTAAGGTTTGCTGATGTTGTTATTTGGATACTTGACGACAGCAATGATACAGATTGGATTAGTTTAAACGTGCTGGAACTGGATGCGTTTTGCTTCCAATAATGGGATATTTTTTATCTGCTGAACTTGTTTATCACCACTGGATTTTGTGTAGAGATTATAATGATGGTTAATTGGATAAATATTGGTTTTATTTTATTTGAATTAGGTGTGTTGGAGCAGGGAAATATCTAAAACTTGCAGGAGAGTGGCTTTCAAGGAATGGAGTTACGCTCTAGGCAAATAATTAAATATTAATTGTTTAAGGTGAACTCAATTATATCTTTTACCCGTTAGCAAATTTATTCATGTTTAATTGCTTAGTTTAACAACTGCACACATGCCTAATTTGATGATTCTTTGTTAAATTCATTGATCATTGAACATAAACATTGTATCTCAAGTTTTTGTCATTTGGATTTTTTAATGCATTATATATCCCTTTTGGTCACACTTCATTTTCATGAATGGGTTTTAAAAACATGCAGCCAATTAAAAGTAGGCACCAACATCCCTATTACATTTAAACATGCCCTTCTTAGTGGCAAAAAATGTAACATACAGTAAATAATGTCATCATCTATGGGACTGGGGCAAGTGGATATCACTTTGGATTTATGGTCTTAACATAGATGTTTTGAACCCACCGTATATTCTGAATCTGTGCACCATTCACATTAACATAAAGCCAGAAATTTTACTGTCTGGATTTTCAGGAAAAATCCACGTACATTTTATCATCAAATGAGAAAAAAATAAATGTCCCTCTTGCGACCAAAAAGTGAAGGCATGATGCAAAATATGGTGCAAAGAAAACGAAAAACATGACACGTAAGTACCTCAGGAAAATAGGATACAATGAGGTACAATACTTTACAGAAGTGACACTTCAATGGACACAACACTGTGTTCTTGCTTTTCACAATAAAACATACTGGTCACAAGGATACAAGTAAATATGTATGTTTTGGTATTTTCCCACTTGGTTAAACATACCCTACTTTTACATTATTGTGATGTATGCATATGCAATACATTTCCTCTGCAATCACACAACAATATGTGAATTGAGGGCAATTTGGGGTTCAGTGTCTTCCTCAAGGACAGTTGAATACAGTATGTAGAGGAGTTTAAGATACAATTTCCAACCTGTCATTGTTGGACACTAACTCTGCATGAAGATATGACCACCGCTTTCTTTTCCAATCATTGCAAATTATTATAGCTGTATATACTGTAAATGAGACTCTTAGTCGCCTGTGCAGTCATGTATTATGCAGCAATAACTTTTTACCCAAAGCAGTCTAACATACAGTGTCAGACGTAACATGTAAACCCATAGTCTTTATTCCACTTGTCCATGAATTGAAGCAATCCATCTGGACCTTTTTTATAAATATTGGAAGCTTTTAAAATGCTAACCCAAGATTACTTTTTGAGTCTGTCGGCGATCAGTCTGTAGTTGAGTCAGAAACTCTTTTTGACACATTCTGGGCTTAACCAGATTTTCTGATGACATAAAAACTATTCCTTATATTTCCAGTAACGTGCAACTACACCCCAAGTTGTTGGTGAAACCTCATAACTCCACCTCACTGTTTATACTGTCAAAGAGAGCAGTAAATGCTGCTGTGACAATATTGTGTATATCACTTTTTCCCTTTTATGTTATGAAGAACCTTGGAAAATAAATTATGTTTCTGCTGGAATCCCTAAAAATTCTGAGACGATCTCTGGCTAATTTTTCTCTCCCCTTCTTAATTTTTTTTATTAGTTTTATTACAGACCTCTGTGAAGCGGTGTACTGTAGTGTTCCCCCTCAGAAAGTCTCTCAGTCAGTGAGTCTCCCATCATTTCAGTCAGTGTCCCAGCTCTCTGCTGCTGAGTCTATATAGTGATGATCTAGCAATGATAACTGGATCAATACCTTCAGCCATGTGGACAGCCGGCTGAGAGCTGCATCACTACTCTCGCAGGCGAGTGCGTTGAAAACACCTCATGCCTCCACCAACACCTCCTCCACCCCCAGCCTTGCTCAGCCTCACAATTCCTCTGACACACTTCATCTTATAATTTGATCAAGAAAAGTATCACATTAAGCAGATCCCAGGTCATAAATGAGAAATATGTGGAATTTATGAACTGTAAATGAGTACCCCTTCATGGATGGTTATTTTAGTGTCAAAATATATTAAATACATAGGAAGGAAAAGGCTGGAGCTGGTCACTGATTCCATACAGTCAGCTCTATAGTTAGGTGTGTATCTTGGAGCTCCATTTATTTAAGTAAATACAATTATAACAATTCCGTCTTCACATTCTTGCAGGATATGCAAAGAAAGCAAAGAATTATCTGCATAAAACTAAAATATAATTTTAGTAAATTTCAAGAAAATTGATAAAATTACAAAACATGTCTACTGTTGGGCATAAATGTGATCCAACAGCATAGGTAAAACCAATGAGATGTTACTTGTAGTGGAATGAAATTGGCTAATACAAAGGCATGTCGGTAATAACAATGTCCTTTCTCCGGTGACAAAGACAAAGTGCCTGCGTTTGGAGCGTACAAGCGCACGAGACAAGTGATGGCTGAAGGTAGACTTTGGGAGAGCATTTGAATTTCATGTCCAAGAAGAGGCAGCCCATCATTAAAAAACCCTAATTTCTGTGTCAGGTAGAGTTACAGGTAATCGATCATCTTGTCACACCGATTTATTTTTTTCTGCCCGTTTAAAGTGAATTCTACTTCTTTCCAATTAAACTTGTTGCTGAAAAAAGAAAATGTCTCTGGCTATTAAAGGTACATTTTGCCATGTTAGGTCTTTTTCCACCAAAGGTAATTTCAGAACATTTGGAAGAAAGGAGCCTCGGGGTGGGTGAGGCATGGGTGATCCCTCATGTAAAGCTGATGTTATCAGAGCAGGCCTTTTGAGTTCAGCATTGGATGACTATAAATGTGTTTGCATTAACTTGATTAACCAATGAAAAAATGTTCAAGCCAGTTCCGCTGGTTTGTCATTTCCTGCACTAAACTGATGTTGCATGCCCACCACATTTTATGCTTAAATAGATTCTCATGTTAAATTTCAATGCTCGTGTTAAAAGAATGCATGCAACATTTCATCAGTCATCTCAGTTATTAACTTATTAAAACAAGAATCAACAGAAGATTTTATACACATGATGTGAATAAATGCATTTATGATTCCATATTACTGCTCCTCGCTGGCATCAAGAAGCATGAGAATCCCTAATAGATGTTTTAGGTCTTCCGGGGTCTTACTTTCATGAGGTTTCTCCCTCTCTGACAGCTTCACTCAGTGTAACATCCCTGAACAGTGGCTCTCATCCTGACGGTGTGTGCCACCAAGGCATTTAGATATGTCTGCATAAAAGCCATTTTTTGGTACATTTCTAAATGTTAAGGGTTGTCAGCTTCAATTTCTTAAAAGACCCTTGGCTCACCTGGTGGATAAAAGGCATGTGGAGTTCTGGGGAATTACTCCTCCATCCCTGACAGACAATGACAAAAATGCCACTGCTTATGGCCTCCGCTCTGCTCGTGGTGAGGTTTCATGTAGGAGGGGAAGCTCCATTGTCCCTGGCTATAATTTATTTATGTGGTTAATCTTCAGGGCAGGGAGAGCAGCCCACCTCAGTGGTTTGTCATTCAAAAGGGGGGACCCACAGGAAGGATCAGTGACCTTGCAGATACTTTGCGATATTTGTTCAGTAACATAAATAAGATTATAGAAGGGTACTTTGTAATCTAAACAAGTCTCAGAAGGTTCATATTTGTGGACATCAAATACTTTTAAAGTGTTAAAAACCCTATCCCTGTCATCATTTGCAATTATGCTGAGAAAAGATGTGAAGCAATTAGAATAATGACAGAAATGCTGCCAAACTAATGTAAAATACTTAATTTCTTTGAAAGTTACTCTGTGGTTTAACATAGCTTAAGAGTTTTTTCACAGGGCTTCCATAACATTTAGTGTCAGAGCCAAGACTGCATTCATCCTTACCTAACCACATTTATTTGGACAGAGGTGCAATGACAGCAGAAAAAGAGAGGATGAAGATGGAGCCTTGATTAGCAGCACCTTTCCCAGCATGTTCTGCTATGACAAATGACTGACTTCGAACAATATCTAAGGCGATCAGGATAAAGTACCGATCATTTCAAGGCTCAGCAGAATTCTAATTCTAATTAGACTTTGCACCACACACCAAATAAAAATTGTTCCCAGGGCATTTTGGCCCATCAACTGTTACTCCAATCACTGAGACAAAACGGATAAAGAAAATGATTAAAGTGATAACAAAGGCATAAAATTTAAATTATTGAGGCTCCACATCTGGGATCTGTATGTCACTGCGCTGCCGTTTTCACCCTCTCAATCAGCACTCCATTCTCTCTGCATGAGAGAAACTGCAAAACAGAGGGAAGCAGGGAAAAGAAGAGAGGGAACAGGAAGAAACTGTAACATTAAAAGGTAGAAAGCGAGAACGCAAATAGGCCTTCAACTTTAGCGTTATTAATGACTCCTCAAAAATCTCAGACTTTTCCAATCTCTCAGAGAAGCGCATGACAGAGTCTGCAGATGAAGCTGACCTTCAAAATGTTCTTTGGTCTTTAGTTAAGAAATTCACTTGCCATTATGGCATCATTAAGGAAACAAGGATAAAATTACTCTATGGTTAATGGCCTATAGGATCCCCCACCAAAATTTGTTTCAGATCTAATAAAACTGTGCTTAACACACTCGAATGAATTATGAGGACTGTTATGCGGGGTATTAAAATGTGGAAAATAGATTTTCTAGAGCTTGGAGGACTGGACTTTTCAAATCAGATGGAATGGGATTTTCTGGGCAATAAATCCTACCATGTCTCAATCTAATTTCTTTCAGCTCTCAAATACGAAGGCATAATTTATTGTGTGATTTTGATCATCATTACAGCACTGTCTGTAACAGTAGCAAAGTTTGGTCAAAAGCAAGAACAAAAACAAAAGTACATTTCCAAGTAACACTCCTAAACACACAACAACGTATTTGTAGACATTGTTTTGCATATGAAACTACACTTAAAAGCTTTGTAATTAAGAAATGTGCAATCGAAAGTCACAATCATTAAATTCTTCATTAAACTGAGGTATGCATTTGCTTAACATGCTGATGAGAGAAAGGATGCTGAATTGGTTAATGACAGACAGCATCAGAAGATAAAGTAAGGAAGCAGCAAGCTGTTATGGAGAAAAATGAAGCTGCAGGCAATTGAGGCTCTCCATTATCTCACATGCAACCACACTGCAAACCTGCATAACTGTGTCGTTGCCACCACTTATCACTTGCTATTGTAATCCAGACCCTGATGCCATCATGAAATACAGGCTTATTATAAAAAGGGGGAAAAGTTAGCCCAAGATGGTTCCACAGAGAGGTGGTTTGTGTGGTAATGGCATTTGCTCTCTTTAAACTTTAATCTTTCCTATTAATTCTCTGCAACTGGAGAATGTACGAGAGTTAATGTTCCATGAACGTGTTTCTCACTACGCAATCTCTTCAAGCTAATTACCTTCAGGTGCTAAATGGTGGGAAATTGCCATCCATTTGGATGAGAAAAATTTCACCTCCTGCTCCCTAGTGAAACATTTTTTTCCAGGGCACATTAAGAAAAAAAAAGAGGAAAAAGAGGCTGGCTTCCACCAAGGTAAACAGTGGCCATAAAACTACCTCTTCCTGGTCCTTTCAGTTCTCGTGCTTGGAAGATGAAACCATAGTCCCTCTCTCCCACCACATTGCTTCCCAGCAGAGGTCAGGTGGAGGTCAACAGGTGCTATTCTTGACAAGGGAACAGATGTTTGATTGGCATGAATCATCTAAACTGCCCATTAGAAACTTACGATGTGAATTGAGAGGACTCCTGGTGCTGGGACACTTTTTAATTTGATGCCTAACAGAAAGGAGATCTTTAAGTTGCCGCATTAGCAATTAAACTTCAGTATGGTCAGGCTCTTTCGTAACAGTGTATTTTTATTAACATTCTTTTCCCCAACTATATTGTAGATTGCTTGTTTATGCCCCTAAGTACAAGTCATGGAGGCAGTCAAGGTACAGCTCCTACAAGCTCTGGAAGGGAAATGCAACTCACCAAAGTGTTTCCATACTAGCCATCATTCTGAAGTCTTTTGTTCAACAAGTCATATATTCACATAAGGAGAAAAGGAGGGGTTGGTGTAAATATATGCAGCACTCTTCATTTGTGTGGCATAAAGTGTAGGCAACATAAGACTTCTGATGGGCCAAGGGTATGTTTCTGCTTTGTGATGTTGTGTTTTATGGCGTTTTTCAAGATTTGTATGTATCTGTTATATGCATTGTCACTCTCTGCAGATAAAGTCCCTAATGGCAAAATAAAGATATTTCAAATGAACAAAACTACAATATTACCAAAACACTTTTATTTCACTTTGGACAATAATCTTCTTGGTTTGGACAGCATTACCGCAACATGATTGTCACAACACAGACAACATTTTCTTTGTTGTCAGGGTTCTTAAATGCACCACATGTTACAATTAAACTTTGTCATTTCCTTGGTGAGTTTAGAAATAAAAAATTTGGCAATGTTAGAAATAAATACCAGGTCCTTAAAGGAGCGCAACTTTCTTTTTAACATAAACACACAGGCATCTGTTTAAATGAATTTGTCTCCTCTGAGTAATTTGTAATCTGTTTATTCACTTTATAAACTTTTTTGTTGATGTAATGAAATACGTTGTTGATGATTCAAACTAGTTGGCATAAAAGTTTAAGTAAAATTGGATGTTTCTTTTGGAGAATGTCTAGCTGCATTGAGCCCCTTGTGAACCACACATTAGACCTTTTAATGTGCAGTTCAGCAGGTTCTCAAAAAGAATCAAGATGCATCATGTGAGGGGAGTAAAAAGGCCAGCTGGGATGGGTGGGCCACATTGTGATCACTCACCTTCATCCCTGATTTGTAGTCATTATCCCTACCAGCGTTTGAAGATCAAAAACAAGGACATGGAGAGTGATGGGGTACAGAGAGAGGCAGCCCAAGTCAGAGAATGGGGAAAATGACTGAGGGAGGGACAAAGAGATGGCTGGATGTGTGTTTGCACGTCTGTCCCAGTGACTGCCATTTTGCTCCAGTTTGGTGGATGTAGTGGTGTAGATGGCAGCAATGTTGGGAGTGGGTGGGGTTGAGAGGAGGGTGGATGAGGGTGATAGCACCTTAAAGTCAACCAAGCTGCAAAAGCAATGAATATTAAATTCACACTTAAATAGCTGGGTCTATGTGAGGCATAACTGTATTATAATTTTAGATTTGTCTCTGATGAGATGCAGGTTTGAGTTTGAACAACAAGGCACATCAGAGGAGACCATATGCCTCTAATAACAGTAGCTGTCTGTTGATAATCTTGGATTATTAAAAAAAATATTTTGGTGGTCTTGGAATTCAAACCAAGTTTTTTTTTGTAATGCTGAGATGATAAGGTGAAGCAGTGAAAAAAGGAACACATGACAATTACAACAAAGTGTGGTGTCTTTACCCATCCATGTCCCAAGCAAAGTATAAACATTGAAGGACTCCCATCAGGCCATTGCATAAATTAACCAAACCCTCACTGTGTTGAAATCTATCCCCAACTGTTTGAGTTAGAAAGCAGAGATTTTTCCCTCCTTTTTTAGATTTAATTATCTTTTGTTGTTCTTTTTATCTACCTTCCAGGATTGTCCTCGGTGGGGGGTTAAAAGAATGGGAAGTGGAAAAGACGTAGGGGGGTGTTTGCTAGCAAGCACTGGGTTTGTAGGGCTAGTTTGTCCTCTGTTTGATCTGATTCCTTACAATGACACAGCGGGAAATTAAATATGAGAGCAGAATTTAAACCACTGTTTAATGAACAATAGGAAAAGCAAAAGTTAGCTCCACTTTATACTAAGTGAAAGTTCTCTTCAGAGCATTACCTCTTTAGTTCAGCTTGGTCCGTAATTTTTGCTTCATTTAGACAATGCATTTGGAAAAGTGTTTGAGGATTTGTAATAACATTCCAACTTCAGACCATTTATCTTGCAAACAAATCCACGACCATGGAATATGAAATGTAAACTTTATAGAAATAAGCTACTGTAAATCTGGAAGTTTAATTACTCATGTATCAGAGATGAATAGTGGCAAGCCTTCACAAATTGATTTAATGGACCCTCTGGAAGAACTTGTGTCTTTTCATCTTTGAGAAAAACAACACATGTTGAACATTAGCTGAGTTGATGTTTGTTAATTATTTAGTACCAATCTTTGCTCCAAGTTCAGTCGTTCAAGTGAAGGCAGAGGGACGGTACAGAAACAAAATAATCTCATTGGTTGTTCCAGTTGGTTTAATGTGGTGTTGCATGTTCCTTCCTCTTGTACCACAAGATCTTTACTGCTTTTTAAAAACCTTATATATCTTTGGGTCCATTGACTAAATAAAAAGACACAATTGCCTTATGAGATGACAACTCATTATTTTTTAGAAAGTCAAGTTATGAATAGTAATACAAAATTGAACTTAGCGGGGCTGCACAGTGGTGTAGTGGTTAGCACTGCGGCCTCACAGTGAGAAGGCCACAGGTTCAAGTCCCAAGTTGGTCAGGATTCCAGCCTTCCTGTGTGGAGTTTGCATTTTCTCCCCGTGTATGTGTGGGTTCTCACCGGGTACTCCGGCTTCCTCCCACTGTCCAAAGACATGCGTGTGAGGTCAATTGGGCACTTTAAAATTCTCCCTAGGTTTGAGTGTGAGTGGTTGTCTGTCTCTCCATGTTGGCCCTGCGACAGACTGGCGACCTGTCCAGGGTGTACCCCACCTCTCGCCCGTTGACAGCTGGGATAGGCTCCAGAACACCCGTGACCCAATTGGATTAAGCGGTTCAGAAAATGGATGGATGGAACTACTAAGCTTAATTTATGCATTTTAAGCATTACTCTGTAAACAAAATAGCAAATTGTTTTACCTCTACTCTGACAGGTAGAAATAAAGGGGACCAATTTAAAACTGAAAAGGATACTGAATGCAACAAAAACAGTGTGGAATGATGCCTTTGGCAGGTGGAACTACTCCCCTGCCAAACTGTCACCATTTAGGCCCCGATAACGCAGGTAATTGCATTTCCAGAAGAGCAGGAGCAGATGAAACATGCTGTGGACAGATACTGCTGGCACGCTGGCCCCTTCTGTTGGAAAATTTCATTTTTCCACAAGGAAGCCATGAATGCTAAGGCTGAATCCAAATCCGTTTTTCCGCACTTTATCAGTGTGTGGCCCACCAAGTGGGGAGATGGAGGTAATTCATTCAGCTGAGACTCACCACCCTAATCCAATTTCCAGCCTCCCCCAGCAAGAGATAATTACAAGTATTAAAGCTGTTAGGACAGGGGGGGAAAAGGCCCTCTCTCTGAAACTCTGCTGCAGGCCCTGAAAATATCGACTGAGCAGGGGGATCTCTGCTGGGAGAACTCAAGCTAAGGTATTGTTCAAAACTAAGAAAGTGTGTTAACTAATGAGGCAAAGGGAATCTAAAGGTATAAAAGGACACCCATAGCCACATGTCATAACAGACCCCGGGACTTTTTTTTTCTCTTTTTCCTCGCGCATCATTTAAGCCTGCACGAACAATTGGTCATTTCATGTGTAAAGACAAGTAGGGGTTCCTGCACAATCACTATGCATATAATAGTCCTTGGAATGTCCCATCGCTTTTAACTCCACATGAACTTCAAGATCAGATGGTACACAGCACTACAAAATATTAGAAATACTCTCAACGCTCAACACAAGTCTTTGAACACTATCAAACAAGTTTGTGTAACCCCATA
Organism: Craterocephalus eyresii; assembly: GCA_037177035.1. Taxonomy (NCBI): domain Eukaryota; kingdom Metazoa; phylum Chordata; class Actinopteri; order Atheriniformes; family Atherinidae; genus Craterocephalus; species Craterocephalus eyresii. The sequence continues at coordinate 8,072,973 of JBBBVT010000023.1, read as the reverse complement.
TTAATTTCTCATTTAAGCATTAAGATTCACAATCTTATCTTTTTATTGCTTTTTCTCCTTTGGCCACTCCAGCAACTGACACCCAAATCAGTGGTAAACTATACCTTTTCATGTCTTTGAAGCCACAATGGAGAACTGGGTTGGAGCAACACAGAAGGTTTCCTTTTTTTCCCCTCATGCTCAAACTTTGACTCTTCAAGGAGCGGAAGCTGGATAAAGCTCTAATTAACGGAAGCAGAGACGGTCCTGCGCTCTCCCATTCAGTGCTCCACAATAGACAAACCCATGAAGCAGAACCAGGAATGGAATATTGAAGGAATGAATGGAAATGCACCCAAATAAGAGACCCAATATCACCCCTTGTCCTCTTTTGGCTCCTGCTCTTTATTGTGTCTATTGAAGAGGTTCTGCCACAGGAATCCTATTCTCTATTAATTACTGAGGATCAAAGAGGCAAAGAGAGGAAGCAAGCTGATTTTTAAAAATGCATTTTGGAAGTTTTAAATGATGTGACACAATTCTATGAAAATATGTTTAGTCCCACAAAAATGTGAACCAATTAAGACTCATTTGAGGCATTCTTAATCGTCGGAAAGGAAGCGTGATCCTACAAATGCTGCAGTAGTTGTAGAAAAGTTCTTCGAAATATGCCTCCATTATTAAAATTCACAACAATATTCATAAAAATATGCAACTAAAATAAAAAAGGGTTGTATGACTATGATTTCATTTATTTAACCACATACAGACAATGGCAGATGAATTTTATTTTTAAAAAAGCTCATGTTCCTTAAAATATTTACACCCTACCAAAAGCTGCAGTATATACTGTATCAGGTGCCCGGTTGTTGAACCATATACTTTACAAAGACTTAAAAGTTTTGTGGCATTCGAAATCATAAAGGAAACCTAAATCTGTCCTCCTGGAGATTTTATTTTTCTTGTTACTTTGTCACTTTAATTTGTGCAGCACACATTAACCTGATTCTATAAATTTGAAGCTAAAAACAATATTAAAAGAAAATCTTTTTTATATGTAAACTCATTGGGATACCCCACAGTGCTATGCATATTCATTGCTGACACTTTAGCAAAGTGCTAATCCAGTTAATGAGATCAAAATGGGTCCTTTCCCAAATAGGTGTATGAAGACAGCAAAATGAGCCAGCTACCCTGTTTGTATGCAGTACTAATCCGAGAAATAATCTTCAAGTGTTTTAGAGTTTTCATCAGCATAGATAGAAAAAGAAATATTATGTTTTTGATAAAGGTCAAAGCCAGTTTATAGTATAGCATGCCAATTCAAGTGCTTTGCATGAAGCATCATGATATCCATGAAACTTAAGGCAATGTAAAAAAAAGACAAAATGAGGATTTAGATTGCAGTTAAATGAAAAATAAAAGATTAAATGGGAAAAAAAACTGCTCAAACACTAAGAAAGGTTTTACAATTCAGCCACAGTACAATGTAAGATACCTGTCATAAATAAATCATACAAAAGAGTTGCACTACACTGAACTTTGGATAAATAATCACATCTTACAGGTAGGTGTGTTTCAGCTGAAGAATGATCTTGCACTTAAAATTGCTTTCTGTTTTACAAATCGATGTCTCTAATTGTTACTCTCATCGAAGGTCCGCATGTAAAGGTCTAAGGATGATGTGTTGTTGCTAAAAAAGCAGAAATATGCCAGATGCCCATATTATTTTTAAGAGTGACATTCCTATTTCTTACTGAGAATGCCTACTGTTATTTGTGAGCGATATATCCTTGAAATATTGCAAACATTGGTGCAGAGGGAAACTGCACAGGATCTTGTGTGAAGTTTTTAAAATGTCACAGGCATGGTGCTACTTGGAAATGCAGTGTATTTTACTCAGCCCCCAATAATCTATTCTGTTCAGCCAGGCGCATACATTGACAAATGTTTCCAGCATTAGGTATTTACCTAGTGGAATGTAATGGATGTAAAGAGTTTGAAAATGCCTGGCGCACTAACAGCATGGGCAGTAGCAAAACTATCTAGGCTGAGGAGAAAATACACTATTTAAAACAGAATCGATGGTTCTGAAGGATGGTGTGTTCGTTTCTCTGTGTGTATGTGCATGCATGGTCATCCGCCTGCATTTGAGCGTTTTTGTTTATCTCTCTCTGGATATGTGTGAGTGTATCTGTTGGTGCTCTAAACTGCTCACTGTAAACTTTCCATAAGTCATTGTAGACATGGTAATAGTTCCAGCACCATCCATGCAGTGGAAATGTAAATATGTTTGCTTATGCGAAGACAATGCAGGAGCATTAATTATCACATAGTGTTTCTGTCTGACGAAAAAAATTAAACTACCTCCCAAGAGTTAGTGTTGAGAACTTGCATGAATAAGAAGCTGCAGGGTCTATAGGAACCGCTTTGCATCATCTACTTCACACACAGGCAATGAAAATAGAAAAATGTGACCATACTCCAAAACTTCTGTTTTATTTTGTTTCTTTCCACCTATAATTGTACACTTTACTCATTTGTACAGTCAGTGCATTTGCTCAAATAGTTCATGCATATCACTTTTATTTAGCAATTGAAAATCAGTTCTTAGGGAAATATTAAAGAACAATACTCTAATAAGTTGAATGTACACCTCCTTAAACCACAGCAGCCCAATCACCAATCACTATCTAAACATGTTATAGCTTTATTTTGTCAAAAACTGTTTTGCTCAAGGTTTGCACTTGCAGATGGTGGTGGCACAACTCATTTTAAAAAAATGTTCACTCAAGCAATTGGGTTTGTGTCTTATTTGGTTTCTCTTTAGTTCTTGTTTTTTTATTTCCTTTTATAAGCTCTTGTTTAATGGCACTTTAAACCTGCTTGTTTAAGTTAAAGCAACTATGTGACAAGTTGTCCAAAAAAACTCATGGTTTAGGCATAAACTACATTACGTTACCAGGTTGATACAAAAGGAGGACTATTCAGTGAAAAACATCTGATTTCCATCTTTATTGCAAAACGAATGTATTTTGTAGCATGGATCTATATTTTTTTATTTTGTATTTAATTACAAATCCCCCAAAAATAGTCTTCATGACAAAACAAATGTGTATTCAGGGCGAAGAGTTACAAATTTTGATGTTACCATCTAAAAAAAAGAAGAAAAAGAGGGGAATTTATGATAAAATTTCATAGAGCTAAGTTTCAAACTAAGCATTCACTGTCACTTTTTTAACATCCACATTTTGATAATCAGATTTGATCTTGTATATCTGATGTTAGTGGCAATGGCAGGCAGAGAGATCAGAGTATCTGCTGGGACAGAGATCTGTTTCGGGACAGTTAGAGGGGGATGATCCCTGGTTCAGCTTGGATTGTCTTCTCCCCATTAGTTAACTGATCCTTTTCTTCCGCTCCCTCTCTTTGAAACTACTTTTTCATCACAACAGAAGTCTACACCAGCCATGTCATTCATTACATGCACCGCGCATCCTGTCAGACACACAGGCGGGCAGGACACTTTCAGACAAAAAAGGGTAAGCTAATTCCAAGTTCAGCGATTTTAAAGTTTTTCTAGTATTGCTAGCGCTATACGTTTCAATATACATTACTTTAAAAGTGTGAATGTTTACTTAAAATTTTTTTAGACTTTAAAAGTGTTATTTTAGAATGACAATGGTCCGCTTAAAAAAAGGATAGGCAGGTCTTACACATCAAATGTCTCGTATATCTTTTGGAAATAGATTTATAATCCAGCCTACAACATGAGGGTTGCTATGATGTGCAGTCAATATATGGGTGGCACTCCCCATAAAGGCCTTGGCCTTCTTTCTGTTTTTGATTTATTATCACAGTATAGCTCAGCTCAGACAGCCTTGTGAAACCTTTGTCAGTCCACTAATGATACTGTTTTTGCTATCAGAAGCAGAAGCATTTTTGCCTTTTTCTCACAGAATTTAATTTTCTCTGTTTTCCATATACATCCCTCTTGAATGGGCATCTTTAGAATAAAACTTTGGATCCTAGAACAGCATATTTCAGATTATAGTATCCTACTTCCTGATGGATGTGTTAGAAAATGATGTTTTTATTTTAATAATTAACTTATTGAATTTTTTTATTTGTTTTTGTAATTGATGACACATCTTAACTTGCATTACTCTTTATTTTGTTTGTATTTGCAGTTCATTCTTACTTCTAACACAGTGG
>JBBBVT010000023.1:8044411-8062011 GCA_037177035.1 Craterocephalus eyresii | reverse complement strand
TTATACCACACAACTTTTCTACTTTTCACCACAAATATTTTCAGGTGTAGTAAAAATAGCAACTTTTGTTACGTAAGTACACGACTTTTAAGGAAAAGCGACACTTTAGAAACACATTTGAAAACCATTTAAGTATTGCAGTATCACACTAAACATTATTGTAGAGACTTTTAAGCCAGCAAGCGACTTACTTGTTTTTTCTTGGATATCTTATGTTGTTTCAATCCCTGCTATCATGGGAAATGTTATCTTTCTTTTTGCCAGATACCAGCTGACGCAGCCAGAGAGGCATCACAGCCACAGTCACAGCTCCCTTTGCATCAAGCTGTTCCCCTCAGATTATCAGCCGCTGTGTCACACATCAGTCTGCCACAGATCTGATTAGTAGCATCTGTGGAAGAGAAAAGTCAACGGTACGCATGGGAACTGACTTATCTGCCTTTAAGTAACTGGTCATTTATAGAGCCATGTGTAAGGACGCTGGCACGTTGTTTCACTACTACATCATGTCCTTTAACCACAGTTTTGCTCATTAATGGTATGATTTAGATTTTTTAAATCAGTCTGACATTTTGTCATCCCTGCAATGTGTTTCAATTTTTTAATTTTTATAAAACCTGGGAAGGCTGTTTTACCGTTACAGATCAACTTTCCCAAATTCTCTAAATACAAGGAACTACTGTAGGTGTTCTTTCATCTTCAAAGTTCCTGTGGAAAAGTAAAGAGAGGTGTGCTTTCCCCTTTACAAGGGCCCCTTTCCTGCACAAACTGAGTACCGGGGTTTTTGCAGCAGGGTAAATAAGAGTTAAATAAATAAGAGTTAAACATAAAAGTTTTGCAATGGTTTACTAAAGACTTCAAAAGCAGGGTTCATACAAACCCTGCATCACAAGCAAAGGGTTTTAAGTCCAATTTCACCAGCATTCACCTGTCATCAAGCATTAATGAAGGGTCCTGGCCTTACCACCTGTTCTGCACATTCTAGTGCCACACAGATGTTTTTGTAGCTTGAGGGGACATCACTCTGAGGCCCTTAGTGGTTGGCCACATACGGTATGTGCAGCATCCTTCCAATCTGCCCAGTAATAACAATACTAATACAAGTCTGGTCCGCTCTTTGTTTCAGAAGTGTACACACTTGAATGTATCCTTACTGAAACGTGCAGGTGTGCAGCAACAACAAAACATTATATACTCAACAAGAGCTGTAACTGCAGATGTTTTCAGGGGTAGCTGTTTTTTATTATATTGCTGTTATTTAAACTGCCTCAAAATCATTACCATAAAACCCAAATAGAGACAGAGACAGACAACCATTCACTCCTAGGGAGAATTTAGAGTGCGCATTAGAGTGCCCTTTGGACAGTAGGAGGAAGCTGGAGTACCCGGTGAGAACATGCAAACTCACAGTTTGGCGGAATCTGGCTCCGACCGACTTGGGACTCAAACCGGTGGCCTTCTCACTGTGAGGCCGCAGTGCTACCCACTTCACCACCGTGCAGCCCCCCAAATACATGTAAATAAATTACAAGTTGATAACTTGAATAATCTCCAATACATGTTGCAAGAAACTACAGAATGTACTTGTACTTTTCTCTTTCCATTTGATGTAGTTTTGAAAAGTAAATCTTACTATCAGGATGTATAAAATAATCAAACTACGTTCTTAATCAATAGAAATAAACATGTAAAATCTATCAGGTGCAAGAGCAGGTTGTCCATTGACTGGAAGTTTGGTGGTGTCTGATAAACGTCTGATAAATGACTATTGACCCTTAAACTGAATACATCAAATTAGATATTTGCATATAAACTTTTAATTTATCTAAACTCCTCAGTCATCTGGCTGTTCAAAAGTATTTAATCAATTTATTAATTTATAAAGAGCATCCACGCAGTTTGCTAAACCTTTCTTCAATGCTTCAATAATACACCCGTACAACATTCACTTGATTCATCATGAATAATTGAATGAAAATTCTTACTATGGTCAAATCTACACTGTTATAAAAGGGAAATGATATTGACGAGCCCATTAATTTACACATTACACACAGTCATATTTAACAGCTTCCTAACTTGACTCCAGAAGTTATAACTCTATGCTCATATTAATACAGTTAACTGACAAATATAATTTAATTTCCTGAAATCTGTTGAGAGCTGTCTGTTGAAGATGTTTGTTCTTTTAATTTGTGGCTTACAATCTATTTATGTGATTGGTCATCTTCTGCCAATATTGTCCATTTTAAATGTACTTGGCAGTGTCTATAGTCAGAATGTGAGATGACTGTATGACCATTAGTGTCACATCACTGTGTGGTTTTGTTTTTTTGTCATTATTGATCAGTTGACCAGAAGATACCCCACGTTAATTCTGCTTTGTAGTAATTACTTACTTCTTCAGACTAAACTGACAACACCTGATTGCCAATGTGAAAAGTCCAAGCTTTTAGCAGTAGAGCTCCACTGGTGTCTGAATGTGCTGATGTCGACTCAGGTAACTCATCACACGGATGGTATTGATGGTGTCACAGTACAAATGGAAATTAGCCTTTGGCTAGAATCTGGCATGTTTACAATCATGTAATTTTTCATGTTTGTCCATTGACATGCATTGTCCCACCCAAATAAATAAAAAATAAAAAATAAAGCTCTTAAACATACTGCAATGTGCAGTGATGGAAAGAATGAAACTACACATGACTACTTATTCCCCTTCCTCTGATCTCATATTGATCTGATTCTGAGGATTTCCAAATCTGATACTACCAATCTCCTCTCAGGTGGCGGAAAGACACCACACTCATTCCTCCTTTACTCTTTAGTTTGCTAGATTCCTTCTGTATTAGGCTTTTGATAATATCGATTATCTCGAGCACATTCATGAAATGACATAAGAAAAATGCCAAATAGATAAATGGATGAATAAACTGATTGTTCTTATTTATTATTTTCTGACTTTGTGGAAGAAAATATTTGTGAAGAAGGATTCAAATGAGAAACCTTTTTTTATCACCTATTTCTCTTCTTATGTACATTCACAGAGCCTCCACAGAGGCAGTTTGGAAACTTTAGAAGACTGAGTCTCTGATACCAGCTTTAGGTATTTACCATTAGAAATTCAACTTTTGTTTTCATGAGATGTTAATGGAAAATGAAAATGACAAATTTACCATTTATCAGAAGAAAACTTTATACATTGTACTTCTCATTAGCTCAAAAATAATACAAAAGATATTTGTTCCTTGATTTCCTTATCTCAGCTGGAAAGACATTCAAAGGCATGACAGTGCAATGATACATAAATGGTATCTGTGATAACTCCAGGAAATACTTGGCATACTTGGCATACTTGTGGGAATAAATTATGGAGCCACACATACCAGCTTGTCTAACATTAAGTGATGGCAGAAATGAATCTTAAGATGCCAACAATATTCATGCCTCATGTTTAAATTGGGCCTCAACTTTTTGATAATACTGTACTAAAACATGATAAATGTTAGCTCACTTTGAGCTTTGGTTTCTCCATATATCTTTTTGTCTCCACAGGGATGTTTACCTTACTTTGTCTGCACCCATATAAGGCCACAGCCCTGTGTGTTGAAAATAGAGCAGCTTTGTGGACTAGAAAATTCACAACCAAAGGTATGAAAATGTTCCTTTCCTGCTGCAGCTATCAGAGTGAGTCGCTGCTGTGGAAAGGAATGACTTGTTTCCTTCTGTGTTGGCTCCTTGCAGTTTTATGTCAGTTATATATAAATGAGATAGGGATAAAGCAGAATAAAAGAAATAGGGAAGGAAAAGACAATGAAAAGCTTTATTTAACATTCCTATTTAAAGTTTCATTGTGTAGACTGAATTTGATTGGCTGGCCTTGAAATACATGCTCAGACTGGATGCTCTAATTTGTTCAAGTTTACATATACACATATATCCTCATTTTTCTTTGTTGTGGTAAAGAATGCAGGATTGTAAAATGTGTATATAAGCATATTTGTATTAGTCATTTATATCAAAGGTATGACTGCTTGATGAATATTTTTATGTTTGTTATGAAAGCTCTAAATGCAGATATTTCATTATTGTACAGCTGAAAATCAAAGTAAAGTCTCCATTTCTTGCAACAGAATATAACAGACAAAAGATAAAACTCAATATTTAAATGACCATGGAAACATTTGTGTTTTCTGTGTATTTTTCTCTTCTCCAGCATTGTGGCCTGCTGCTCAAACATTTTTCACCGTCTTTATTAAATCTTCTCATCAGTGGCAGCCATGCTGTGGCATCACATGGTTGGTTCTCACATGTCAAAAAGAAAAAGGCCTGTCATTAAACCGATGAGACTGGAGATTAATGTATAATTGGTAATTGCATCAGCAGAACATCTTATGGAAATGAGGAGATTCTGAGGAGAAATGAGGAGATTCTGTTTCTGGTGCATAATGCTCCTCATTAGCCACTCCTGAGCCCTCTTCTCCTTTTTAAGCCCCCAAATGTGCTTGTTTGATTGTCGCAAGAAGTAGGAGCATAAAAGCTCTTACTCTGTACATGGAGGAACGCCAGCAGACTGGGACAAATGGAGTGACCCATTCAGTAGCTCTAATTTTTTATTAAGAGAGCTCTTTGCTCTTGCCTGGTTGTGACACAAAAGGAGGTATTGATGTAAGGACACACTGAAGCTTTGTGGCTAGGGAAGCAGTTTTTTTTTTTCTCTTTTTTTTACAACATTCTATTCAAAATGCAAATGATGGCACCTACAGTGGGCTTATTCTACTTTTAGCTCTGCTGTATTTCAGATGCAAAAAGTGCAGAACTTTAAGAAATACTTCTGTTTGGCATGGCTTTTTTTTAGCTGTAGCCACAGTGTCCTTTTAGTTCTCATTCTTTTGACAGTTCTGTTATCTGTGTATACAGTAATCTTTAATGCCCAGTATGGTCAGTAAGGAGGAATGTGCAGGAAATTCTACAATCCTGTAGTCTACCACATGCCTTAAGTTTAGGCTCCAATTCGTTTTCTCAGAGGCCTAAGGAAACGCAGAGCACTTGTTGAAAATACAAGTTCTGTGTTTCTCTGGCATGCCAGTCATTCATCCTCTGGCTTTAATTTAACCCACAAAAGGATTCGAATCTGTGGTTTGAAATCCACAATGAGATATATACATTTTTACCTAGAGAAAGGACATGGTAAATAGCCATGGGAATGACACCTCTTCACTGACAATCAAAGTTGCCCTTTGTCGTCTTTGTTTTCTTTGCACAACCTGCTGACCGAACCCATGGTATTTACTTTCTCTCTTCTCTCATCCACGAAGCCATTGTTAGTGTTGGAGGGGCCTGACTGGAACCAAATGTCATGCCAGTTTGACAAAACCAAAGAAGTTATTTCAAAGAATGTACATCTAAATTTAGAGAGTGTGTAAAGCCTTATGTCTTCCTGTGAGACTGGGTACAGCGCTTGGTAATGTGCATAAATACTGAGGCTTGGAAATGATATAGGGGTTTCAGTGAAAGTGAGCACAAACAGAAGGAAACTAAGGAAAGGAGTCAAAGGGTTTACTGTATTTCAGGGGGAAATCCCAGATGTTTATCACATGAAGCACACCACTAATCATTTCAGCAACTGGTGGTCATTCTACCATAAAACCTCATCAAAATAGAAACACTAAACCTAGATTTTTTTTCATGAATTCACATTTTTCCCAACATTATTTTCATGAGTATACAATTTTAGAAAGACCATGGGAGAGAGAGCACTATTGTTTTTTTTTTATTTTCTTCTTTTTACAGGAAGTAACCACAATCATTCATACTTATTGCTATTTATGTCTTTTAAAAATGTTGGTGGCTGTAATGGTTAGACTGCACAAGCCTATACCCACATCATGAGTCACTTCTTACATGGTTTGCAGATTCTAATTCCAGAGAAATTGGCATCCATTTATATTCTGTCAAAGACTTTAAACTTTGGTGAGCCACAATGAAGCCTAAAAAAACCTGGGGAAAACATGAAAAGTTGCTTCTAGTGTCTTGCATTTCAAAATGTTAACCAGCAACTGCGTGACAAGTGATAACATCTTGACATCTTATAATTTCAAAAGTCTGTTGTGAGTCAGCGTGAGGAACTTCTCTCCGTGAGATGAATCAGCTCATACATGGGGGTAAAAAATGTGCGCCTGTTCACATAATGTTAACCGGTGCATGATGGGAACAAATGAAGTTCACACTCATTGCAGAACTGCTTTTGCAAACTGCTAACAGTAGACACATTAGTGCAGCTGTGCTCTAGGATCTCAACCACATCTGGGGCCAGATGCATTTACGACGTGTTCCCACAAAAGCATGTGTAGCCCTTTTAAAAGTATAAACACTTTTAGACAGTCTTCAGACCATGTGTAAACAAATTTTTATAGTAACTGAACCCTAAAGCAATGAAGTGAAAATAGGGAAAATATGAAGTGAGAGAAATTTTTATTGTAATTTTTGTTTATTTATCATAATTTTAATCACGATTTAAATTATTTGGTTTATCTTCTGCTTTAAGTTTACAGTACTTATTTAAGAATTTAGCCAAGAAAGCCTCCACCATTTATTCATATTTATACTGCAGAAAATTGGATGGATGGAAATGGAACATTTTGAAAAATACATTCATAAGTGAAAATTTCCACAAACTCCACCCATTATGTTTACGTACTGCTCCATACCGTACCGTCCTCTTCCACTTGAGGCAGATCCTCGCCCATTAGTCAAACACTGAGCGTTCATACGTTGTAAGTACAAGAAGAACTATGCTGGCCAGCCTGACAGGCTGGGGCTAGTTCTACAAAATGTCGGATTTTCAACTGGAGATAAAGATAGATAAAAAAAAATCACACAGACACTGATGAATGTTTACTGTTTTTTGTGGATGCAGTGACTGAGAGGGTGTTCCTGCTGCACAACAAACAAAGGAAGTAGCTGAAAGGTCTGGTGAAGTTTGCTGTGATGCTAAGAGAACGTTGCTTGGATTGTTGTTAAACTATTATCTGTAATTATCTGTATTTTTACTGTTTTATATGTTGTCATGTCAAGCACTTTGTGACCCCTGTCTGCGAAAGGTGCAATACAAATAAAGTTTACTTACTTACTTACTTACTAAACCTTTTTGAATGATTACTGAAGGTCATAACTATGTCAAACAATCGATTTCCTTCCCCTTCTCCCCTCTTCCTACACCTGCTGCTGTTGGAGAAAACCACACTCTTCTCAGTTTATCCGACATTTCCTTGATTCTGTCATAATATAAGTTTACCTCACTTATGCATGAATAATTAATACATTCAACTATTTAGTGGTTATTTCATTTGACTAATCAATACAGCTGGCAACGTCAAATCCAAATGGTCACAACAAAGCCAATTGACCAAATGCAGTTACCCATTCCTAGTGGCATCTTCAGGTCTTCCCTCACCAGTTGAAGCATCATTTCATCAGTTTTATCCAATTTATTTATTTTTTGCTCTATCACTTAGCTGTGTTATCCATCCATCACATATTGCTGTATCCAATACAGTCAAGTGAATTAAAATGACTTGTTTCACAGAACATTATCGGCCACAATGTATCTCCTTTGAAAACTGTTTGAATATGTTTTGTAAAAGCTATTCGAATATCAATTTGTCGAGCCATTTTTGTCATATTTTTGTATTTATTTTTCATTTGGGCAGCTTCAGTCCTCCATAGTGTACATACCAGGCCATAAACCACTCCCTATGCAAACTTCCCCACCGAACATAGAACAGCTTCTGCTGATACACTGAAAAACTTGGAAACCTGCCCATGTGCATCTTATGTGTAACTGGAAATTTGTCACTATAGAGTCAAAAATCCGTATGCAGCTTTTACATGACAGATTTAACGGCTTAATTTGTCTGCACATATCTCTGTTGCCTGCCATCTTGTGTGTGAATTCCTGTTCCCACGCCTCATGCTGTCACTTATAGCTGCATGCAACAACTTGAACTTTATGAATTACATTCCTCAGTTTGAGATAATTTGCTATGTATTTAGATTTATGTCTCCTCTTCAACTATCATTATCCTCTACAGCAGCATAAGTTTATGCGCATCTTCGAGACATGTCGGAATTACCTCAATTTTGAGTGTGTTTATTACAGATCTTGCAGCGCGACATCATTCAGATCCTTGGCTCACATTGTTTTGCATATTTCAAACCCCTCATGGTTGATGTGGTACAGCACCATATAACAGAGCAGGAGGGTGTGGTTACCTAAATGCCCTCATTTTACTGCTGAGGAGGGGGGCTGAGAGGGCTTTAATTCAGTAGAAAGTGGTTATTCTATATTTGAACCAACCATACAGAGACTCCACCCTCCCCACGTCCCGCATAAAGTGACTTTAGTAGAAGATTTTATGAAACTTTTCTTCGAATTTGAATCCAAGGCTGAAGACCTGGCAGCTCTTTTACAACAATAGAACATACAGTGTAACCAAACAATGATCTGTTGTTAAGAATGAATTCACTCGCAATGTGCTGAATGAACATCTCACACACTTGCAAATGTTCGGACAAAAGAGTCAGTGTTTTGTGTAAAAAGAGAAAAAAGGTACAATTAGACTGCCATTCTGCATGTGGGTGGGGTCAGGTGGACAAAAATGACTTAGACCACATTATATGTAAAGTCAGGGGTAATTACTAGGTTTGGAGACTTAAATAGCTGGGCCAGTAGTGGTAAACACACTGGCAGTCAGTGCAGCTGCCTCTGCTCTATCCTTACGTGTTGCTTCTAGAGAGAAAACAGGACAGTGTGAAGAAAACTCAAACGTTCAGTTTCACAAAATAACTGAAATAAAACATTGCAAACAAAGAGGAAAGATACTGTAAGGATTTTTCTACAGTTTTCTTAATTTTTTGTCTTTTTTCTCAAATGGTTTCCTGATCTGTTTGAACAGAATTAGCACCGCTGACTTGTGTGGTTGTGGTGTGCCAGCAAGAAAAAAAAACCCTTCAGACAGTAGGAAAACAACCGCTGTAAATTATGTGACTTGAAGAGAAACACCTTTTTTGCTGATTGTATAGAGTGGAATGCAATGTTGCATATGGCCAAACGATGCTGCAGGCTCATTTGGTCCCCCTAATTTCTTGCAGATACAGTCATGTCTTCAGAACAAAAATATAGCTTTAAAGATGCCATCTGTATTCAAATAAATTCCTAGAATGTTCTTAGGAGGGACACTGTTTCCCTACTGTTTCATTTTTGTCATATTTTGAAACAATTTGTGAAGGACCTTCCAGTAAGCTGGCCTCTTTATGTCCAATGTCCCAAAGCAGGAGTGCAATCTTCTTTCATTTGGAAGAAGTATATAAGCCAATACAGCTGAAATAAATCTGATTTCTTCTGCACTAAATTTTACACTGTTTTTTATAGATTTGTAGCCTACCTGTCAGAAAGCTGCCATTTAACCTCAGCTGTATGTGTTTGGAGACAACAGGTTATGGGCTAACTCGGATGTTACATTTAATTTGCCCTGCTTAATGTTCCAGTCTAACTATAAATATTTAATAGTAATCCGATTTTTTCTGTTTAGGTGTAGTATTTTCATGTTTAAAGTCCTAATTTTCTTCAAAAACAAGAAGTTTTACATTTCATGTAAAAGTAGATTTATTGCAACACACAAAATGCAAAAGAAAAGAATTTGACATCAGCAAACAGTCTGGCAGGCCAGAATATGAGGGCCTCTTCATCACCAGCCAAGAGACTTGTGTCAACAGACAGAGACCTGCCGACAAACCTTGTACAACCCTGCAAACCAGCTGCAGTTGGAATGTTAGCATACAGTAGCAGCATATAAACATCTGTTTTACCTGATGGAGCCTTACACTTCTCAAGGCAAATTCAAATTACATCTTTCCATATTACAAGCATGCCTATGAACAAAGGGACAGTGTAGCATGCCAAAATGTACCCCCCACAGAGGGGGTGGGAGAGCTCAGGTTTTTTCATCACATTCAGACCTGGAGTCATAATAAGCAAACAGTAAAGCAACAAATAAATATATTCCCACGGGACAACATTACTTCTAACTCTCATGGAAATCAGATTTCCTGGCAAAATATTAACCTTTCCCTCTCTAGTTGCGAGCATAGTTATTCAAAGCGATTCAGCGATTTGCATTTTTAGTTTCTTTGGTATAAAAGCAGCTTACTTTGCCAGAAATTACGGACACCGCTAGAAAAGAAGATATAATAAAAGTTCTAAGAAGTGTTTTAAACATTTGATTATTGCTCACAAAACCCATAGATATCCCGCTTTGATATTTCTGAGCATTGTGGATATGCTTGCTGTTGAGCCAAAAGCACAGTTTGCATTATATAACAATAGTGTGGAGTGCAAAGACAAAGACATATTCCTGCTTTGAATGTGCTATTTCCATGTTAGAAGTTTCTATACACTGGCTTCATAAGTTTTTTGTTTATTTTCAGCCCCGCCAAAAACAAAAATTTCGTCATCCGACAGTTTTAAATATTAAAGACAAACAAACAAAGGAATTAAATAGCATACTATCAGAAAATATATAGCTCTGTATTAGAACAAAGATCCGAATAAATAGAATTCACCGTAGAGGACAGTTTAAAAAAGGTCCTCTTTGTTAAAGTCTATCAAAAGCTGAACACTTTGTCTTCAATTAGACTAATAGACTTGTCTGTTAACATCTTCTCGTTGCTCACAAATTTATACCCAAAGAGCTTCAGCGTTGGCCCGCAAACTCTCTGCACAACCTGGGCTATCTTGAATGGTAGACTGAACCTCCATTTTTCGACTTGTTCAGAGGAGTTTTTCTGCGTAGAATAAACACCACTGGCTTCTTTAGAAGCCTGGGTGTTTTTCAGAATCCAGGATCTCACTTGCGAAGTGAAGGGGATTCCAGAGAACCTGTACATCTCTGTTGCTTTTCTCATCGGAAACCGGGCGATGTCCTCATACCGCACTAGCATGTAACGGCCGCGCAGCCACGGAGGCTGCCTGAGGCCGACTTCTGCAGACAGCCTGATGTTGTCGCAGTTACCTTTCAGCTTCCTCACCTCATCATCATCAATGGGCACATTTCCCCCACTGGCCCACTCCTTCCAGTTTTTATACTTGGCTGCAAATGCCACCATACGAGAGGCAAGCACAGCCCGAGGATCTCGAACCAGCTGTATGAATTTGATGTCAAGCCTCGGGTCCTCAGCCAGAGGACGCAGATTTTCCAGCTGGCGCACCCTTACAGACTTGATGACTCTGTGCGCCTTTTGGAGACAGGACTCGGACGCCATGGTCAGGTTCAGGGGCCCACAGCGTCTGGTCCTACAATGATAGCGCTCAAAGACCCCTCTGACGACCGGGCTGCAAACAGACTCCTCACAAAGAGAACTGCTGGACTCTCTGCGAAAGAGAGCCGGGGTGATGTGGTCCACTGGTAGAGGGTCAATGAAGTTTTCCAGGAGGGAGAAGTCACACAGGAAGAGCTGCTGGAGCACATCACGGTACGCTTTAGTTGCTGCCGTGGCATTGGTGCCTCCAGTTTCCAAGGTAAGCATCTTTTCAACATGCCACAGCGGCTCAAACAGGTAGAACATGTTGTCGCCTTGCTGGTTGAAAAACTCCCCTACAAATGAGGAGCCTGTCCTGGTGGTGGCTAACAGCAGAATGTGCTTCCTACCCCTTTTCATCACCTCCTGGTGTTGGCTGTAGTTCTCCAGGCGACGCTTAATCAGCATGAAGTCCTTGCTGAGTGAGGGGAAAGAAGCCCTGTGCTTCAGCAGCAAGTGGGAGAAACCACTAGGCTGTAGAGGGGTCCGGGGAGTTTGCTTCAGAGCGAGCTTATCTGACACCCTAAAAATACAGTAAGAGTTATATTTAGAAATGAGCAGAGAAATAGGATGGTTGTTAAACCTGGCATGATCTGTGTTGTTCATGGAGTTCTGTAGTGGAAAAAAATTAACTGCTAGAGTTGAAATTGACTCACCTTGAGATAATCTTGTTTTCTTTCTCGATGATAACAAGTGCCACAAAGAAGATGATGAATATTGTATACTTGATCCTCATTCTTGGATGTTGCTGTGGTTGGATATTCTCCTATAACTGCTTCTTGGTAGCTTCTGCCAATCCTGCACGTCTTCAGCTGCTTTTTTTTTATAAAGTTCTCCAGTGATTTCCTTTCTTTGTTGTAGGGAACCCTTTATCCTGTGAAATAAAGTAAAAACCAACTTGTCAGTTACACATTTGGCAGTTGATGCTTCTACTTTGTCTCAATACTTTCTGTTAGGACACAAGTTTTATCTAATGAAAAAGGAGAAGTTGGCCACATTCTATTCTACAATTAAAAATGCACTGTAATACCAAGATGCGGAACTGGCTACACAAAGCCTCTTCCCCTTTTCAAGATTCATGGTTATCCAAATAGTAAGCTGTGCAAAGAACGAAAAATGTTATCTTTTCTAAACAAAAGAGCATTTATTAAAGACAAAACTCGAAAAAGTCAGTTTAATTCTTTAGAATAAGCAGCCCTTGCCGTGAAGAACTTCCTTGTTATCTTTATGTGCGCCAGTGCATTTCAGGAACATGCCCACCCACCATGCTAGACTGAGGGCTGGAGCGCTTAGAGACACTGTATTTATGAGTTAGTCTGTGTGGAAGTCCCTTTAAAAAAATAAGCACAAAAACAACCACGAGAGTGTGGTGAATTATGAGTGACAGGCTGCAATCAAGCACAATCTTACCGATTAAACTGTAATCCCACAGGTGCAAAGCTGCCTGCCGAAAAAGTTACAGATAGTCTGATTCAGAGTGATAATTCCCCCCCCCCCTCCTCACAAATGTAGGCGGTGGAACAGCCCGATGTCCAAACTGCCAGCTGCTCCTCCTTGTCAACACTGCCGGGATGTCTTGAACAGAGCCCTCACTGATTTGGCTGCTTGTGTGTCTATAAAACAGAGTGGGATTGATGCATTTCTGCATGCTGACAGATATAGTCGGCACAGGTGATTTTGAAGTGGAAAGCCTGTTTCTAACAGAGCCATAAATTGTTGCACCCCGAGCCTGGGGGCCTTTCAGTACTTTTATAAGTCTGTAGAGGGCAGGCAGAGGGTAGCCAAATGAGGATGAGGGTGGATTTAATGGCACCTATTTGTGAATATCTTGCACATTCCTGAAGATTCATATTAGTTCACTTTGAAGATAATGGCAGCTTGACTCAGATCCCTGCAAATCTTTAGAGTTTAGCATAATCCTGCCTACCTTGCCTGCCAGCGAATGGGTCAATAACACAGCTAGAGTTAATGAGGTGACATCCACACAGACGAAATTTGCAAAGCACCAATAGACTGCTGCTGTTAATCAGCAGGTCACATGCTACACCCTAGTCTTTCCACTGATGGTACTCCATATCCGACATGAAACAAGCTACAGTTTGTGTGACAGCCTGATACATGACCATTCATTTCTAAATTCTCTGAACATGAATGTCTGAGTGTTTGTGCTCAGCTGGTGAGATTCAGTTCTCGCATCCTGTTGCCACATCTGTTCTTAGCCAGTTTGGAGCACAAAAGCAGGTCCAAATGTCTGCAGCCTAAACAGAGAAAGGTTGGACACTGCCTGTGAAATTCTCTGAGTGGGATCGGGAAGTTTGCAGCTTCAGTAGAGTACTGTTGACGTGGAACGGCGTGTAATGAAAAGGTGACCAGCCTGTGTACTGAGGCAAACATTTTCACTGAAAGGAAAAGTCAGCTCAGTCTTGCACCACCCTGCCGCATGCCACAACCACAAAGGCCTCTTTACATGGGGATGACTCTGAACCCCCTTTGGGGTGAGATGGCAGAACATAAACTGCTGGGTCATTGACACGTCACTCCATCAGTGACTGGGCCTGTGGATGTTACAAGTCATGCTGAGCTGGACAGATATCTGACTGCACTGAGGGAATTTAATGTGAAGTTACTGTAACTGCCCTATCACAGAAACACTATGACAGGACAGTATATTTATACTGCAGTTTGTTTTCTATAATGACCCTACTTGAACAAATTATAACTACCTGACCAATCACCCATGAGTAGACAAGTACAACCCTATTGGAGGCAGAGTGCAGAACTCTCTTGACTGTCTTCTTTATTTTGTTATTTTGGGCCTCGCGAACTAATATGAATTAGACAACTTGTACCTCAGAAACAATTTGATGGATTCTTTTATCATTGCACACATAAATTATTGAAGCTATTGTTGTTAAATAACTGAATTATAGTATTAAAATGTGGGGAGCAAACAATTTAGAATTTATTTGAAAATAAAATGTCAAACTTTTTTTAGTCAGAATAAACAACAGAGAATACACAGCATTTTCAGAATCTATACAAAATAGACCAAATTATTTTCAAAGGTTTATTTAAAGTCAGAACAGTGCGATTGTACAGATATGTTTCTAAAAGGCATCGAGTGACATGAAAATTAACAGTGTGTGGACCCTTGATGTTTGACACATACTGTATTCAAATATTTAGATGTCCAAGTAAGGAAATGTCCAAGTTCTGTAAATCACCAACACAAAATGTTTTTTACCCCACAGCAACTATTCATCAAAAAAATAAGTCTGTCTTGTCATTTATTTCGTAAATCAGATCTACACCAATTATCCCAGCTTATTGCATCTGCTGTGTAAAGAAAAAAAAGCCCACATGAGTTGACATTCGTGAATATTCACAAACCACTGAGGCATATGACACGTTTGATCATCTGCTCATAACAAAACCACCACTGCACCATTTATCATCTAGTTACAAATGCCTTTAATAGCTGCCTCTTATTTAATGTCAATCTGATGTGAATTACAAATTAAATACCAGACAGTCCAGCCCATTTGGCTTGAGACTGTATTTCAAATGTACACCATGGTGTGACATAGCTGATACATATATTAGACTTTTAACCCATCAACCAGATAACAGGTATGGATATACAACAGAGATCAGGTTTACTCAACAGCACAGAACCATCCCGTCCCGAACCGCCCATCTTCAGCTCCTCACACATACTGTACTTTTCTTTATACTACTTGACTGGTATACATTTGGAAGGTTTGATTAAATGATAGCTGCGGTAAAATACAACAGCTCTCTAAATGTTGAAAAAGGTAATATTGCTTATACACTTGGAGTGGGAATCTTTAGAAACATCATGATGAAATTTATATATATATATATATATACATATATATGTATATGTCTATGTATATGTATATGATCTATTAGAATTTTTCCTGCGTTCATCAATTTTTGTCAAGACATTTCTCACGGCCAGAGCTACCTGTCATCCAACACACACATTTGTTTTGGTTGTGTTTACTCACAATGCCCTTTGCATTGTAGTCTGCTTGTTATATTTGGAACACTTGAAGGTAGCTGAAAACTACATTTGTTGGAGGACTAGTGTTTGCTTCCTTGATTCATATCCGAGTTTCACCAAGGAACTAAAAACTACTTCCATGTAAGCAGAAAACTAGGGCTGGGCGATACCACAAATTTTGGTACTGATTTGATACCAAATAGATTCAAGTTTTGACAATACTGTTATCGATACAGATATTTTTTTCTTGAAAGTTCATAATCACTCTATCATTTGACCTATAATTATTGATCATAAGCATGATCACAATAAAACAGTATAAAGAGTTTTGCCAAATAAAACATTTTTTAATCAACCTAAGCCTTTTGGATTTCAAGCTGCCCTCAGCATCATCAAGAGGGTTTTTACAGGCTTAGGGTCATTAGTTCAAAAGCTGAATACTGGCCAAAGGCGAATGCCTGCTAGCAATAGGGCTAATAGGTTTGCAAGGTTTATAAATAAAACAGCAATTTTTTCCAGCTGTGCCACTAAACAAACATAATGTAGAGCCACAAAACTATTTTGACTCTTAAAAGTATGCATGCTAAATTACTCTGTATTTTCCATTGGAGCCATTGCAGAAGAGCTGCATGCAGCTAAAAAGCAACAGGCTGCAGATGCCTACGCATAGAGAAACAGCCACTTTTCACCTGGACAGGTGAGAGTCAGCCTGAAAACCACTGGTTGTTATTACGTGCTTGCTCATTTGCCCTGTCCAGGTGGATTTCACCACAATCCCACCATGGGCTTTATCACCATCACTCACCAGGAACTAGGCCTATTAAGGAAGTGTACACCCTAGTGAAGGAAGTATGCAGTAAGGGTGCTCAAGTCCAGTCCTCCAGAGAATGCAACTCTTAGATGCATCCCATCTCAAACACACCTAAATCAATGAATCATTCCTAGGCCTCTGCAAAGATTAATTACATTTGGATGAGGGAATTTGGACATTTGATTCAGGTATGTTGGAGAAGGGAAGCATCTAAAAGTAAAAGGATAGCTATGGAGGACCTGGCTTGCTTTTCACTGCCCTATAATCAGCAATCATGTCTTGCAGTGCAAATAACACAAAAAGAGTCATATAGGGTAATGTGTATGGGCACTGCCTGGAAAATACAACCATACAAGGACATTTAGGAACTATGACAAAGCAGAGAGCAAGATCACTGCAAAAACATCTTACAAATGAGGGTTTGAGATTACCTAATGAATTTGTTCTGAATGAGTTCCTTATTAATTCAAAACTAAAACATAAAACAAATCATGCCATGGGACCTTAAAATGCCTCAGGGCAAATTTTGTCTTGGATGACTAAATTGGTCATGAGCTTGCATCTTGACATGGAGAAATAATGCAGAACCCTTAAAACTAAATGTGCTGCTTCACATTTTTCTAATCTTTAAAAAAAGACAGAGTAAGTAAAGAAACAATTAAGTTAGCTAAGACCAAAACCTGTATGGAAAAATCCGATTTATAAAAGAAGTGGAAAGATCTCTGGAGACCTTATGGGCACGAGGACAAATTGATGCCATAAGGAAAAGTCGCACGTCTCTCATTTGCGGTGACTCTGTCGCACTCTTTATAATACAATAAAGTTATATGATGTAATAGGCTATTCCCAATGAAAGTTTCAACTGTTATAAACTATCTTTCAAATAAGTAAAAAAAAACTTCCATACTAACCATAATGAGCTGCAGTGTCTGAAGGCGCCCTGCTTTCCATCCACTTGTTCAGCCTCTCCTCAAAGTGCGACTCCAGGGTGAAATTAATCCCATTACTTCTCCTAAACTACCTTAGGTAGCAATAGGTTCAGTGAGTAAAACATGTGGATGAGAAGGAAGCATATTGAGTACGTTGCAGGTCAGATTGCTCGGTGAAGTGAATGACAAGTCTGTCCAACAGTTGGTCCAAGACTGAAACAAGCGCTGTAACGGCCCCACATTGACTCTGTCTAACCCTTAACAAAGTTACAGACGCATCAGTACGACATAACCTAAATAATGTTTGGGGCAAAAATAGGGATGCTGGTCTAAAACTTCCACAAGAAGTAGTAAATTCGAGCAATTTTAACTTTTTTTTAAGTTATTTGTTTAGCTTTGATGAAAGGACGAGCGCGCAATCTAGTGGACAAAAGGACAATCTGCAGAACATCTGAAGGTAGACTGTATGATGGAC
>JBBBVT010000023.1:8020909-8036857 GCA_037177035.1 Craterocephalus eyresii | reverse complement strand
ATAATATAATATAATATAATATAATATAATATAATATAATATAATATAATATAATATAATATAATATAATATAAAAATATAAAAGCCTTTAGGTTATACAATATCAGAAATTAAATATTGTTTATGCTGTTGTAAGTTATGGTCGTAAGCTATACTCTATTACTGCAAAAAAAAAAGGCAATTAGGCTATATCAAAAGGATTCATGAAAATGCAAACAATGCAAATTGGGGAAAAAATATATAAATACAATATTGAGCAGTTGATGGTGTACATAATGAATAAAAAAATAGTCAAGCAAATTATATTAAGGATATATCTTTTTGGAATTGGTTTTGAAATCGCATCACAGTTCTCTTAATTTAATAATCCAAATTATAAAACGCCCACAACTTAGAACTACATTTCCCAGATTTCTGTCGCTTGTCGATGACGTAACCATCGAATTTTCACGAAGGTTCCCAAGGTTGCACAACAATTGCGTCAGAAACTTGCGCATTTCTCTTCAGGAAGGTGAACTGCGTGCATTGCTTTCGTAAGTGCTGTTTACTTTCAGGTACAAACATTAAAGTTAGCGGTCGTAATGTATTGCCGATTTATTGTTTTTATAACTTGCTCGAACCCTTTAACAAAGGGAGGTCTGAGAAATACTGCTATGTAGAAATGTAGCTTACGTTACTACGGTTCTACTCTATGTTAGCTACCGTGACTTGTGTTGAATAACTTAACAGTTTTTTCGTCTGTTTATTTATTTTTATTTGTTTGTTTTTTATATTGTCCCTGTTGATTATTGTTAGGATAATGTAAAACTTTACAGTGGTGCTGTTTTTAAAAGGATAGACATAAACGTTGGTTTGATGCACATAGCATGTCTTATAGAAGATGCGCTTTGGTTCTGTCTCTAATAATGTTTGGTTTCTCTTTTAGACTGATACGGGTTAGAAATACACTGTAACCATGTTAGTGGCGAGGGTGACATGTTTGAGGAGTCTCCCGCTTGCTGGGCTCCGTCCTGTGTTGTCACAGGGCTCTTCTGCCCTGCGAGCACCCACCCTGAAAGCCTGTCCACCACTGCTCAGGCCACAAAAGGTACTGTAATGTGTTTCATTGTCTTTTCTCTCAAAGGACAGTAGATATGCAGGAAGCTGAGGAAACTGACCTTTCAATGTTTTTTTTTATAACCATGTATTGGGGTTTGGATTGTAAGATGTCCATTCTTGAGTGCTGAGTTTTGTAAACATTAAACACCGGAGAACAAGCCAACAACAATTGTAGTCTTGGGACAATGAATAAAATGAAAACCGAACCAGTTAAAAAGTAAACTGAATATTATTTTATTTGACCGTGTACATTTCCTAAGGTGACAATTGCATGTACTGTAATTTATATATATATGATAAGTATGTAAAAACTAAAATAATGATTCATGAGTTGGTTGACTTTGCATTTGCATTTTCATGTGAACGTTTCTGTTTCTCTCACCAGGGTTATTCCACTAAGGCCAGATTTGGATTCCGCCGTGCGAAAACCACCAGGGATCAGCTGAAAGAAGCAGCTTTTGAGCCAGCAACAGACACGGCCATCAAAAGTAAATACTGTGATACATTTTGAGTGTAGTTAATGCACTGTATTGTCAAAAGAAAAGCTGTCACATAAAAGAAGAAATATGAAACTCTAATATATTCTTGGGCTGCCTTTAGATTTGACTACAGCAAATATTGGCTGTGGTATTGTTTTGATAAGCTAACCTAATTTTAGTCTCTTTATTCTCCTTACATGTTTTCTCTGCTTGATAAATACCAGATTTGACCCTTCTTAAACAGACTAACATCTTTACTACTCGTTAAGAAACTACTCATTGCATCAGTTGGTGATAAATAACCTGTTTTCAGCTGAAAGATAAATTGCCCATGCAATGATTATCCAGGTGGATTTTTTTTTTTTTTTGGCAACACAGTGTATATATAGTTGCATCTTCTTTACTGTTAAACTTTTTTTCCCCACCAGCTTGATCTAATTAGACACAATTTCCAGAAATATAATGGCACCATGCTTTTAAGCCTATTTTGATGATTAGCTTTTCTGTGCACTTAACCATGCCACTACTACTGTCTTTTGCACCTTTATACAAAAAGAAATTGCTAATATGTGTAATGAAAAACTAAAGATGTCTAAAGAAAAAAAATTTCTATCATTAGTTGACAGCATGGGGAGAATGATCCTGGCTGGAGGTGCAGCAGTTGGCCTTGGAGCTCTGTGCTACTATGGCCTTGGCATGTCCAATGAAATTGGCGCAATTGAGAAAGCAGTGTGAGTAACAGTCTGTGAGCCTTTGCATGTACAAATTTTAGATTTGGATTTTATCCCCCGATCATTTGAAAGTATGTTTTCGACTGTCTGAAGGCTGTTTTTCCTCTCTGCACAGGATCTGGCCTCAGTATGTGAAAGACAGGATCCACTCCACCTACATGTACTTTGCAGGCAGTGTTGGACTGACCGCTCTGTCGGCTGTAGCTGTGAGCAGGACCCCAGCACTTATGGGTCTGATGATGAGAGGATCCTGGCTGGTGAGTTGGACAATTTTCATTCAATGCAGCATTTGCTTGCAAAGAAAATAAAAGCTTGAAAACCACATATCTTCTTAAGGAGTGCTTGCACTTTTCGATTTTTAAATGAATAAATTGTTGTTGGTTTTTTCCCTCCATCCCAGGCAATTGGAGCAACTTTTGCTGCAATGATTGGTGCAGGGATACTGGTTCGGTCCATCTCATATGAGCACAGCCCGATGCCCAAACACTTAGCATGGATGCTTCATGCAGGTTTGTTTTATGCTGTGATGTTTTTGCAGAACCCTGCTTTTTTACATAACACTATCCCTCACATCACATGCCTAATATTTCTGCCATAAAGTTTGTTTAATTGAACACTAGAGGGCAGTCATGTAGTTGGGTTGTTTTTCATACTGCAACGTTCAAGACTTAAGTTTGTTTTGTTGGCATTTATTTTGAAATTGATACTCAGTTGGTTTTTTTTTACTTTGTTCTCTGATAAGGTGTGATGGGAGCCGTCATTGCTCCACTGACTCTCCTTGGAGGGCCTCTGATGATCAGGGCTGCCTGGTACACAGCAGGTATTGTTGGAGGTTTGTCTACTGTTGCCATGTGTGCTCCAAGCGAGAAGTTCCTCAACATGGGAGGACCACTGGCTGTCGGCTTTGGAGTGGTGTTCGCCTCATCTCTTGGTTAGTACAACTCATTTTCAGCTCATGAACCATGTCTCTGTATTACACATCTTGTATATACTCGGTCACATTCCTACAACCCCACCTTGACACATCAAGGCTAGGTAACAGTATTTTTTCATAAAGTTAATTCATCATACAGTTTGATTACAGTGTTTTTCCCTTCCAAACTTTGACATATGTATCATGTAATGTTGTTGAATTTGATAGAAAGGGCTCACTTGGTTGCATTTTTAAGCAGAAATCTGGCACTCATGACACATTTCTCCTTCTCTGTGGTATTTAATTATTAAAAGTGATCCTGTTAAGACTATTTAATCAGAAGGTGGTATAAATGTACATATAACTATAGAAATGTCTGAAAAAAATGCTGCATACAGAATCTGTACTGCAGACTCACAGGGAGTGTCCTCTCCTCCTCAGGGTCGATGTTCCTGCCGCCCACCTCAGCTTTCGGAGCAGGCCTGTATTCTGTTGCCGTTTATGGAGGTCTGGTCCTCTTCAGCATGTTCCTCCTCTATGATACACAGAAGGTTATCAAGAGGGCTGAGACACACCCTCTCTATGGAGTGCAGAAATATGACCCCATTAATGCGTAAGTAACTCCGGGGATTAGCTTTTTTTCTGCAATATCCTATTGATGGGATACTTTGTGAGATTTTTACATGTGGATTAATCCTACAGGTGTATGGGGATTTACATGGACACACTGAACATTTTCATGAGGCTGGTGATGATTCTGGCTAATGGCGGTGGTGGAAGAAGGAAGTGAGCATCAGGATGAGTTCTGCCACAGAAAAATGTCCTGTTTGTTTCTATCAGCATACATCAGGTGTTATCTTTTTAGAGAGTCTCATGTAGCAGGCAGATTAACACGTATGCTTTGTGAGTGCGGGAAGATGAGGATCGTGCTCTGAGATGCGTATTGCCACAGCAACTGAGGAAGATGAATCGATGTGTGGTATTATTTAAAAGTTGGGTCATGGCTACTCTTTCACTGTTATTGGGTAGGTTTTTCCAAACTCTTGAGTGGTACGGCACATTGATAACGCTGAGACTGAGCTCTCAATTTATTTTGGAATCTTATTGTTTATCCAGGTCACATGTTAAATCTGTCAGTGGCATATTACCTGCTCAAATATACTTAGTAATATTTCTTTTTTTTTCTTATTTATTTTCATTCAAGATTACAGTTTAGACATGTATATAAACAGAAATGCCACATGTCAGCCACAGACTGATCTGCGTCAACAGAACAAATTACGCTGTATCGACCTTCTTGGGAATTCACTGATATTGCACATCTGTTGACATTTCTTTTTTCTGGAGAAACTGCAGTGATTTCAACCATCAAATCAGTCAATAAAGATATGGAAATTATGTCTTTTTGTAAAATGTTGGAGGTTTTTTTTTCTAATTTTAAAATGTGATTTTTAAATGAAGGTTTGAGCTGTTGTACAACAATCATCATCACAACTTTTAATACCTCAATAGGACACAAATGTGTATAAACTGTTAAAATGATCCAAACTCCTCATATACCCACAAATAGTTATGGGTAGACAGCCGTCAGGTTAAATTCACATACAGAAAACACAAACATGCACGGTATTCTGATATCATCATGAATGTTGCGAATATAAGTTAAGTAATGCCGTGGTAAATCCTTCATTTCATACAATTTATTAAAAGAAAATCTGAAAATACTTGATATACCACAACATAAAAAATGTTAATGTCTCAGTAACTTGTCAGGTGTGAAGAGTTGTCTTGGTCTGATCATGATGATGTCTAAATGTCAGCAGTGTGATAAAAGAGGACTGCTGAGATACAAGTCATCAATTGACCAAAAGATTTAGTGAACAATTCATGGTTCACACACCTTTTAAGATTTTTTTTGTGATTATTCACCTTTTTGAGAACCTCATGCACAATAGTTTAAATACTTTAAATAAATCACACAGTTGTATGTGCATCTAAAACACAAAGAAAATTAAGTTTACAAATATAAGTTCTAGAGAATTTTAGGTTCATTCTGACATCATTAAAAAAGGCAAATATTCTGTTTTATTTAACATTTAATGAGTAGTGTATTAGTGTCTGTTCAGAGATATAATCAGACAAGTTGAGGACAAACGTGAGGATGAGGAAGATAAGGTAGTTGGCTTTTAACCGGATGAAACGAGATATTTGTCTTGGGACAGTTTTCACTTTGGGAAAACTGGTCCATGTGGATAAAAAATATATTTTCCTCACATCTTCTCACACTTCCCAGTATTTTCCAGGAAAGCGATGTTCTTCAAAATACTTGGTCATAAAGGGTTTTAAATTAATCGGGCAGGAGAACAGACTATTAGAGAAGCACACAAACAAAATGAGATGAACCTCTGGTGTGGTGATTTATCAATACTGTCATGAGGTTGAGTCAGGCTCATCTTATTCTGAAACGTTTATTCCCTGTTTTTATTGTCACCTTTTAAAGTGGTGAAAATATTTGTCTTCAAATCTGTGTTTTTTTTAATTCTTTTATGATCCATCAAACTGTTATCTGTTCAATGTTAAAAAAATCAAACAGGTTTTTGTTGGTAACCGTTACATGTTCAGTTTGTAAAGAAAATTATTTCTCTTAAGTTTGTTTAAAAGATCTCACCAATAAATTTTCATATTTTAAACTCTGAAATAAAGAAACAGTCAAGTTCAGTATTCCGCAAAACCACCAATTTTCAGAGTAAGTCCAACACTAATTAATACTATTTGTTTTGAGCCGCTGTGTAAGCTTTTGTTCTTAAACCCCCGCTGCTTCCACAAAGTAATCTGATAGATAACTACTTATACGTTCTAATAATTTTTATCCACACTCTTAGCAGTTCAGACCAGACTGATAGACTAGCGGGGTGCACCCTGTAGCCCATATCCCCATAAACAGTCGGTGTGTAGCAGCAGATGACAAAGGCTTAGTGTCGTAATCCTCTTGTCCACCATCTGGCTGCCTCTCTAAAATTAAATCTTCAAACCAGGGCACTTGCAACAGATGCTAACATCTGTAAATATGCAGGTGTTTGGTTAAATGCATGTGCACGTGTAGTATACAGCTGCCAAGTAGAGTTTAAACCTTCCAGATCTGCTGGATCATTTGGACACGAATGCTGCACATACTGTGTATATAAAACAAAAAAAGATAATGGATGAAACTGGCAAAGGGTTCAATCTGCAGAAATATGCCATCTCTGGGGAAGTTTTTCTCTGCCAGTCAGTTTTAGATTGATGACTCATTTATTGGTTAGGATCCAAGATATTTACTCCAGAGGGTTGAGGCAGATTGTGTGTGTGTAGGGGAATAGCATAAGCCCAGAAGACAGCAGTTCTGCGCATGTTGTTCTGCAGTTGATTCCCTGATTATCACTCAAACTGATATACATTGACCAATTACAAGAAAACATTGTTTTATCCCCTATCTGATTTCCTGAGGTTTTAACTACATATCTGTAACATGCTTTGATCAAAACACCACAGAGATACAGTCCATCAGCTCCATTCAACCATTCCTTTGCATAATAGTATAACTACCCTTGTTTCTGTTAACACTTCTGTTGAGATATATATTACAGCTTTGTGCAATCATGCAAAGAAAATTTTAAAAACATTTTCCCCCACAGTAGTGGAAAAAAGTATTTTTTCTCTCAAATATCAACATTTGCTGTCTGCACTTCAGCCATGAACAACTGATTCAGATCCGTTGTTTGAGGTCAGTAGTTGCATCTATTCAACCGATAAAATGCTGAAGTTACATTAAGAGTTAGCCGGAGAGCCAAAAACTATTCAAAATCAGGTTTAATTATCCTGTTCTACAGGCGGAGATATTGTCTCCATAAACTCAGAATTTAATGTTGGTTCATTCTACTCTGTTTTATTCATGTTTATCGAAACATAATGACCTTTGTTTATAGACAGTGTTTTAAGATTAAAAGTTTTTTTCTGTACTGCTTGGATCTGTTATTGATGTTGTATTTGTAAGAAATTATAACTTAAAATGCAAACAAGATCTCAGATTTCTGATTTGCTGTTTATAGCTGAACAAAAAGGAAACAGAACAGAGGTTTGCTTACTTCCAAGAATGCAGCATGAGCCCCCCCACACAATTCTTCTCTGAGCTAATACTGTTAGCTGTGAACTTACAAAAGGAGCTCCAGATTAAAGTGCCACAGCAGTGTTAATGTATAAATTAGTCTTTGGGTTAATTATTACTTTTGACTCACTAATATATTAGATAAACCAGTGAAAAGTGTTCCTTTTTCATATTCAAATCTATCTTACAGTGAAAGATAATTTACAAGTTGTGGAAGTATCTTTATTCCAACAGTAGAATAAATTGTAGCCACTTGGAAAGTAAATTACTACTTATTGTGTTCTACTTCCAAAGAATACTTGTATACATCTAGTATACTGACCGAAGGGTTCTACATTTTATATGTAGCCAACCATAGTTGTAATATCCTCAGTACTTTCAATATTTAATATTTAGCCATAAACTATTTTTACACCTGTGATCACAAGAGGCACACACTGTGGCTCAACATGAGTCAGGAATGTTAACCCACTTCATCAAAACGTCAGGCAAACTCGCATTTGCATGACACCTGCTTGTGCACGGACATGATTTTATTAAGTAAAAGAAGGTGCAAAGACTCCAATGGACAATGTGGAAATTATATCTGAAAATAAACCGTATGACGTCTTTCAATTAGCCATCATTAGGGTGGTAACATAAATCATCACCTCTCCTGCCATCATTCTTATGACCTTCCTGAGATCATAAGAGCATGTTTTTGCTATGATCTGCTTAAGCTGCGGCTGATTCATGCCTGGAGGATATCTGGGTATTTTAGGCAGAGCTAAGAGGCAAACATCATCTTCTCTTTAAGATAATATTAGACCAGGTTTGCCATACAATTATGTAAAATCAAACAGTGGTTGTTGATATCTGCTGTTTGCATTCTTGGCAACTGGAGGTTTACTACTGAATCAGTCAGAAGATTTATTGGGAAAAGTGAACTGGAAGGCCAGAGAAAGCCTCTTGGCCATAAGTCCATCAGAGGTCCATAAGCACAGCTCAGGCTTGTGTTGGTAAAAGAGCTGCCATGGAAAGTGTCCACTAAAAGCTTAGGCTGATGTAGTTTGTTTAAACTTATGACAGCAGAGACAGAAGCCCGATGCCAAATTTCTCCAAACAAATAAACAGAAAAAAAACTGGTGCAAAACTATGTAGCATACAATGAGCTTCTTGTGTTATTTTGTCTGTTTTTAGTCGGCAGTAAACTGAGGACATCTGCTTTCAAGCACTAAAATCTTTCCAGTAATCTCGGATGCAGAGCCTCATCGTCACATGTGTGCTGAGGTGTGAAGATCACACCGCAAAGTGTTAAACCTGAACTATCATTCCTCTGTGGAGTTTTTCCGAGAGAGATCGGAGTGTGAGTCGTGTGGCAGAAGATGTCTGCGGAGGGAAGGGATGCGTCACTGGATTAGTGCCTTAGAATCTGTCCCAGCCTCTTCCTCCTGAGCCTGCTGAGACGCCTCCAGAAGGACACAACACTCGGCGCTTGCTCTCCCTCCACCAAGCCTTCCACATGAGCCAGCCAAGCCTTACCTGCGCACCAGGATGAAGGAAGACAAGAAACCTCATGTTTTACTATTTCTCCTGCTGCTTCACCACAGCTTAGGTAAGATTCTTCCTTTTCTGTTTTCATCGTTGTGTGTGGTTAAGACTTCGTGGCTTGCTCTTATCTGCTTAATCCTCTAACACAAAGAGGGCAGGTCCATCTTAGAGTACACTCCTCATGCTGCCTGTACTACATTGAATTTAATGTGCATTTATGTTTTTCCTAGAATTGTAGCATTTGAACCTTTAATCCAAATATATTTCTGATTGATCTCCCTCCCCCTCCTCCTCCTGGCTGCTTCCGATTCCTGCTGCTTTTAGCAAGTGAGTGTTTCAGTTGTTAGCTATAAGTTACTGGAGATATTCATTATGTAGATCAGAAAACAGAAAGTCTACATTATTCTTGTGACTTGTCAGATTTATACTCTGTATCAACCAACACATTCATACAGTGTACAAATCTGACAAATCTGACCAGCTTTTGGAAAGGGTCGGTCATTATAATTAGTTATTAGTTATTTCCAACTCAAAATAACTTACAAAACATCATCTGCTTTTGTCATGCAGGGCAATCAGACTACGCTCCATATTTTTATGACAATGGTCCCAGCAGCACAAGTGGGAATATGGCCTTGTTCAGCATCTCTGAGGACACACCTGTTGGTATGTCTCACTTGTTGTGTAACAATGATTTTAACAGCAATACATTTGGGCTGATTTGCATCATGAAATGATGTTATGTGTAGTTAAAGATGTGCATATTAAGCCCCATGGTGTGAAATGATTTGACATTCCAGCTAATCGCTGTAATACCTTTTGGATTGTGACGCCCATCACGACTTACGGGAAGAAAACAATATGGGCGGTGGCTCATCTGAGCTATTAAATATATGACATGAAAAAAAAGTTTAAAATAAAGACGAGGGACTCAAAGGAAAGCTTTCACACCTTTCCTGCTTTGTGACTTGTTCATAGGAACACAGGTGTACATCTTGAATGGCACAGATCCAGAAGGGGATCCGGTGCGATATGGTCTCACTTTTGAAAAAGGCTCTACAGAATTTTTCAGGGTTGAACCGAAATCAGGAAACGTGACTCTAATTTGTGAGCTCGATCGGGAGGTGAGCCTCTTTACAAAGACCTTCATTTGAAAACAAAACAACACTGCTTCAAGGCAATAGCAATAATCCTTTTTTTTCTTTTTCCTGTCATAGAAACAAGATGAAATCTCAGTACTTGTGAGCATAACAGATGGCCGCAATAAAGTAAGATTTACAGATTACATAATTTTGTTTTTTTCCTTCAGTGGTTCTCTTGTGATCTATGGTAGCTCATCATTTCTCTCTGTATGAATGCCGATATTAAATTAATAAAGTTAACGCAGCTATTTTGTTTTCTTTCTGCTCTAAGGTTGTTGAGACAGTAAGAGTGTTTGTGACAGATGCCAATGATGAGCCACCTGAATTTCAAAATCTCCCTTTCATCATTGACATACCAGAGGTACAGTACATCATATGGTTGCTCATGGCATTTAAAAAATCTTAAAATCTTGATAATTAAGACAAGGAACACAACTGAGATTAAAGCAGATTTTAACATGATTAAACGTTTTGTCACTTTACAAGGACACAGCTCCAGGAAGCAGCATCTACAGAGTCCATGCAGTGGATAAAGATCTAGGCTCAGGCGCCAGTGTTTCATATTTCCTACAGGTAATTTTACAGCTTCACTGTTATGCAGATGATGTAACTGTTTCAACAACTCTCATGTTAACATTGTGTTACAGGAAAAAAGACTTCCCACGGCAAAATTTTGGAGGGGATATTTTATATTTAGGTTTATGAGTCTTGAATGCAAGAGAAAAAGTGTATATTTACAGTGCATCACATAGAAAATATTTCCAAGGTGTAGAAACATAAATTCAATCGTGGTTAAACTGTTGTAAATACCCCTGCCGTCAGGCTTTTACATCGGCACGTGCTCAGAAAGTGACCTGAGTTAGCCTCGGCTAACATGGTCACAGCTTTTTCAGCCTCTTTGCACATGTCATCCAGTTGAATTCAGAGATCATAGTAAGAGTTGACTAATCACATTCAAGCTCTTTCTGGCTTTGGAATGCTTAATTCTCATACAGTACCTTGGAATATCCCCTAAAGTCTGCCAACAACTTCATCCTCTTGGTTCCCTAAACTTTTTCTAAACCTAAAAAGAACTCTCATGTACAATTTCTTTCATTATTTCTCTTTGTAAATGTGCGACGTGTCCTAATTCTTGCCCATGAAGTGATGCAGTTTGCTGTTTGATAAGAAACGAACACTCTGGGGTAAGAACAAAGGTCAGGCTATCATCATGCGAGCCAGGCTGCCATGTGGAGGGAGGAAAAGAGCATTCCAGTGATGGGGCAGTGTTGCTCAAAGATTAATCTCATACCAGAGAACAGTCTGGAAATGGTGTTACTTTAGTAGATTAAATTTCAATTACATTTGAGCAAGCATTGAGGGCTTAATAAGAGCTTACTGTAGGTTTGATGCGTTCCAGCAGCTGACCAAGCTGTAGTTCTTTACTGTTCATGTGTCGTCTGTCAGATCAAACTGTGCTGAAATGACAAGGTTGACAAGAGGAGGACTGAGAGGCAATATTGATCAGAAGCCTCTCTCACATTAACTTGATTGCTTTTGATAGTTTCTGTCCCAATAACTGTTTGACTCATTCATTTATTAGAGCTCCCCATTTGCCAAGTTCATCATTGATGGCCACAGCGGGATCCTCAGAGTGAAACCTGGCGAGACTTTGGACTATGAGACCACGCCGACACATTTCGTGACTGTAATTGCGAAGGTGAGCGGCCACTTTCTCTGGTGCTACAAACAAATCGACAAAGTAAACAACTTGGCAAGCAAGGCTCACTGACCCCAGCTTGTAGAAACAAATCCATCCATACTGTGAGCTTTCACCTTTGAGGCATGTGTTTTTTACTCACTAATTGCATTTTATTCCACAATCAACACTGCATACATACATATCACATGCTGTAAAGAAAGCAACAAAATGTGTTCTCAAAAACCTCTCACATAGTATTGCTTTTGACAAGTTTATTCTCATACACTTCTCGACAAAAATCTGCTGGAGCTATCAAGTTTTTAATGAGCTGCTCTTGTGAAAGGAAGGAAATTGTTATTCCCAACACTCCTTTCACTTGGAGTAATAGTTTGGTAGATTTGTTTTCTTGTCTTTAGCTCTATGTACACTTATGTTTACTTACACAGAGCAATTTCCCATACTGAACATGCATTAAGCATAAAGGATCACTAAAACATTTCCTATCTAAGTCATAGCTGTATGCTTCAGAACATTTCTGCTGCATATCAATGGCATACCATGATATGGGGATGGGTTTTAAGGGGGTTGAAAAACAAAGCATCAAATAGCATTTAGACTCTTCTGCAGCATGAGGCTGCTGTAGTAAAACTGAAGCTGTTCCACTGATAGATGACAAAGACTGAATTTGGTATTTCAGTTCAGATACACTTGCAAAGTGGATTCATACTGAGTAAATGGATTTGAGCTATTCACAAAAATATGTTTGGTTTATTTATTCATGAAAATAAAAAATAAAAAGCATGAACTGATTAATGCAACTGTTTACCTCAACTGTTTACATCAATCCCGAGTAAATGCATAGATATAATATACTCTGACTGGTGAAACACTAAAAGCTGCAGGCACAAGAAATGTGCAATGATTATATGTCTTATGTGTATCCTTTATTGAATAAAACATAAAATTTTAAGTTTAAATAATAAGTCCATATAGGCTATAGCACTTTTCAAGGCACCCAAGGTGCTTTATGTTGGATCTTTTATTCGCTCATGCCTCATTCATTGGTGATAGTAAGCTACATGTGTAGCCACAGCTACCCTGGGGACTGAAAACCAAACCAAGGCAATATAAAAAGTCAAATAGGGAATGCATTAATCCAGGAAATAACATAAGCAGGTTAGGCAGGAGTGGAGCAGGAAGACATTGCTGATTTGGGGAATAGATAAAGAAAGAGGGAGAGTCATGTAAGACATGGTGCAACATAAATTATTTTGATTAAAGATAATTCTTACTGATTAGAAGCTTGGCAAATACAGCAGTAAACCATGGGATAAAGCTTAACAAAAACAAGAGAACTCTATATGACTGAAGCAGCATGAGACCATTACCCATAAACTGATACAATTGAGATAAACATGGTTCTGTATTTCATTATAATTTTGTGTTATTTGGTTGTACTATTTGATCAGTTTAGCAAACAATTCAGCAGATTATTTCATTCAAGACATTTAGCTTCAAACAAGTATTTCTAAAAAATGATAATATTGAATATTCATAATGTCAAAACAGATGTATTAACACCAGAAACAAAAAAGATAATATAATCCCACATCCAAGGTTAATCTGAACATTTTTTATATCAGACTTTTTATTTTATTATTTAAAACTGTAATCTTCCTCTTTGCAGTAGCAATATCTTCAAATATCACTGAATCAAAAGAGCATCTTTTACACTTACTGAGGTCCAACAAAAAACTATTAAGCAATATCTTTAGCAGAGAGGTTAGCATGAAAAGACTGACAAATTACTTAATTTCAGCTTTATTTGTGTTGTCCCATTCACAACAAAGTCATCACAAGGCACTTTCATAGATACTCCCCAACTGTAATTCAGTTCAGTTTACTGTTATTCACTTAGAATCCACTTATATCCATCTGATTACATGATCGTGTTCAAGTAATGGCAATTCACTGAAAAGAACTGACTTGTTAAGGAAGCCATTGGATTGGATTGCATGAATGTTCTCTTTGATCTAATCCCCCATTTCGAGGAAGCACAGGGTTTCTGTCAACAGTGGACAGGAAAGGATGAATGGTCCTGGAGGGGGATGGAGAAAGAGAGGTCAACGAGCACCATAACTGGAATATTTGCTGTGAAATAAAAGAGAAAACACAAGTTAACTATTGCAATAATCTGTAGTTTATACTCAAAAGTAAAGATTAGATCACATATCCAGGAGAGGCAGCTTAATTATGTCTTATTATGAATTTGAATCAAATAACATAATTCAAAATGTTTTCACTTTTTCTGACTCATTATTTGTTTTCCTAGGACGGAGGGGGAAAATACAAGGGGAAGCATCAAGTGTTGACCTCCACAGCCATTGTAACAATCAACGTTCTTGATGCCCAGGACATGCCCCCATCCTTTATAGGAACCCCGTACTTTGGCTATATCTACGAAGTCTCAGTCCCTGTAAGACTTTGTTTCACTCTCAGCTGTGATGTAATGTTGTTGCTTTTGTTTACATGCAGTGAAACTTCATTTTACTGTCTTCCAGGGTTCTGAAATATACACAGTGTATGCCAAAGATGGGGATCAAGGCAATCCCAACCCTGTTCATTATTCTATTATTAATGGTAAGGATAACCACAAACAATAGTCCAGTGCTAAGTTGGGTCTTTTAAGGTGATGTTGCATTATGTTGTTTAATTTGATGGGCATTTTAAGATTCCATACACAACACATCTGTCTCAATCTTGCAGGCAGTGATGGTGTCTTTGATATAAATAGCACCAGTGGATGTATCACCCTGTCAGCCCATCCATCTCTTCTGAAAAATGAACTTTATGAAATCAAAGTCAAGGTACAATTCTTCCATCTATATACTTCCACACACACTTCTTGAGGATTATCGTCCCACTCTAAGTAATACTGTTGACTGTTATTGCTAAGAGTGCCAATCAGTACAATGTTTAAATCCAGGCGTCTGAAGTTGGGCCAAACAACCAGCTTTTAGACTTCGATGTTACCACGGTGACAGTTCGGGTGGTGGATCTCAACAACCATCCTCCTACCTTTTATGGAGAAAATGGACCTCAGAGCAAGTTTGAGGTTACAATGTATGAGCATCCACCTGCAGGGGAGATCCTACGAGGCTTTAAGATCACGGTCAATGACTCCGATCAGGTGAATTTACTCTTGCACTTGACTGAATAATTTTTCAGTTGTCCCATTTTATTCTATTCTGAGGTTTTCAGAGATGCTTTAAAGCCTTTAGGTTTAGCCTTACATGAATATGTCTCAACTAACTTTAAAGTACTTATGATTGTGAAACTCCATAGCAAATGCTAAACTAAACTTTTGCTACAGTATCATGTTAGTTTACTCCATCCGGCCTTGTGGGAAATAAACTGCCACATTGTCTCAGTTTAATTCACAAATATGAGACTCATATACCTTCTATTTTATTTCTTCTCCTGGCTACATACTCATTTTTCTTCGCATTTACGTCTTTTCAGGGAGCAAATGCTAAATTTAAATTGAGACTAGTGGGACAGAACCGAGTGCTTCGAGTGGTTCCCCAGACCGTCCTGAATGAAGCCCAGGTGACCATCATTGTGGAGGACACATCTGGCATCGACTACGAAAAAGGACCAACCCTTTCTTTTAAGGTAAAACTTCATGTAGTGCAGCCATATAACCAGTCTCCTTGTTGTACAGTCTCATCCATCACATAGACTATTATGAGGCTTCATTTTTGGCCATGTTGTGCTTTTTCTTGTGTAGCTTCTCATGTATATAAACACACTTCTGATTTACAAGGTAAAAAGGACTCAATAAATGGAGATTTTCTTCCGCACAGCAGGTGCTGCTCCACAGTAGCTCAGGCTGTTCTTGCTTTATTTGTGATATATCCCCAAGCTTTCTTGTCCTTGCAACTGTCCATGTCAGACAGAGCAGACTGATATTGTAAAGGGGGGATTTTAATGAGACAAATAAAACAATGTGTTTTAGAAAGAAGAAATGAGAGGTGCTGTAATGGAGGAGCAGCAAAAATGGTTTTGAGACATAAAAGCATCAAATCTAACTTTGGTAGATCCGCCAAACAAAATGTTGAGTTTTTAAACATCTTTAAGTGCTGATCCATCACAGGTTGGAACTCAATCAGGAAAAAAAAAAATTATGGATGTGTTTTTATAGAGTGATTATACTCCACCTGCTAGATC
>JBBBVT010000023.1:7955587-7984577 GCA_037177035.1 Craterocephalus eyresii | reverse complement strand
CTCCGTCAAAAGAAAGATTAAATAAATAGTAAAATAAGCAATAAAAACTACTTTTTTTTGTCTTCAAAACTTTCAGAAAATGACAAAAATGTCATATCAGTATAGTGGTGTCCAACATCTTGCTTTTTTCAACAAAGAATGTAAAATATTTCATATTTATTCATTTATGTATTCATATCTATCTTGCTCAAGAGTAGGAAAAGAAAGGTTAGATTTTTAGTTTTAACACTGACTCATTTTTAAAGTTTTGCTTTAAACCTACTTCAACCACTGACGTTCTGTGGGCACCTACCCTTTAAAGCCCACAAACTCAATCATTTGGCTCCTTTTTAAAAAAATTACAAACAGCTACAAGGGACCAGTGGGGAATGTGCAATTGTGATAGAAGAAAAAAATCTGCACATTTCACATGTCCTAAAGTCTATAATTCACATGTTTTGTGAAATTAATGTGCATTCTTAGTTATGCGTAAATAAAAACTAAATTCCATGTTAAAAGACAACAATATGTAGCCTATGTTGAGCTCTCCAGCTGCTGACAGGGTTGATGTTCTTCTCTGCAAACGGAGGCTCAGATTGAGATCTGTATTACAGTCATATCCATTATTAAATGAGTCATGGTGCGCCAGACATTACACCGATCCATCCAGCTCTGTAACTCAGCATTAGCTTTTGTCAGTTTGAACCACGCTAACTGAATATTTCCAGAGCACCCCATGCAGCTGGTAATCTACTGACACAGCCACTTATTAAATTGGGAGTGACAGGGCCAAACTCTCCACAGAGACCGCTAGTCAGGGCTCATATAGGGGTGTGGTGGGCTGCGGCTGCCTCCTTTGTATTGATCTGGCTTTGAACGTAATAACACCAAGACAAACGACTTACAACATGAGACCTGACAAGGCGCTGTGTTTTCCCTATTTGCCCACACTGCCAACTCATATACACCGACTATCTCTCTCCCACACAGATAAACACACACAGCTACCTCACTGTAGCCTAGTAATTCACTGTGATATGATTATGGTTATTTTTTTTGACGGATGGGAGTATATCTAATTATGGATACAATCCAGC
The DNA here is from genome assembly GCA_037177035.1 of Craterocephalus eyresii. Classification (NCBI taxonomy): domain Eukaryota; kingdom Metazoa; phylum Chordata; class Actinopteri; order Atheriniformes; family Atherinidae; genus Craterocephalus; species Craterocephalus eyresii. The sequence goes on along the minus strand of JBBBVT010000023.1, from coordinate 7,983,501 downwards.
CTGATTTGTATGTCCAGTGTATAACAGCACTGTTTTTCTTTTCCTTCTGTAAAGAATGTAATCATTCTTACTCTTTTAAGATTTGCTGCCCGTCTCATCCAAGGAGTGCTGGAGTATAAGGCTGTCATTGATGCGTGAGTTTAGACCATATCTGATTATTTGCCACCCTGCAACCACTGAGGATTTAACTTAAAAAGCTTAATAATGAGTCAGAGGTAATCAGGTGTGTGTAATGATGTCTCTCAGGCGAGCACTGCCAGTGGATTTTGCTCGAGGCCAGCTAGCTGGGACTCCTCTGTGCATGGAGCAGTACTACCGCCTCTTCACCTCCTACCGCTATCCAGGGCTGAAGACAGACATGCTGAAAGTCCACATGAATACAGTCTCCTCGGTGCCGGAGCACATAATTGTGGCATGCAAGAACCAGGTCAGGATGCCAGGCTATGAGACTTTTCACATGCCATCACACTTCTAAATAGAGACTGTGCCTTGTCCGGAGGTTGTATGAGAGTTAAATCTTACTTTCAGTCTTCATCACTTTTCTAAATAAAAGGAAAAAGACTCATTTGTACATCAGACATGGCTTGACAATGAACCACGTGTTTTGGTATATTACAGAGAAATATCATCTTTTATATTGGATGGACAAAATAATAATAATGACATAATGAACATTATAACAAACTGATCACAGACTTTAACTGTATGTATGCTGCGCTTATTTGGTTTATCTCACAGCTTTTGCGACAGGCTGGGATAACAGATACAATCTGCCTTTATTAAACTGGCAAGCATAAAGCTATCTCAAGATGTTCACCAGTCTATTTGAATATTTAAACTGGGGAAAATACCAAAGACGTACAGGCTTAGCAGGAAGTACATACCTTAAAAATGGCATGCCAGATACTGTTTTGCAGTCATTAAATACATAAATAAATGAACCTATGAATAAATGGGGTTATACCAGTTTTAAAAAGTCAGAAGGAAAGAAATGAAGCAAAACAATTAAAACTGACACTAAGAACCTTACAAAACTAGTTATGCAAGCCATTCTGCATCTGGCATTCTTAACTGGATTAGGCTTATATTTCATTTATTACCAAACAGCTAGCGAATATTTTATAGTAACCATATGAACAAATTTTTTACATTTTACATAAAAATGTAATACCTATACTTGAATTAATGTTCTTTAATGCAAATGTTTGACTTTGCATCACTTCAGTGTTTAGAAATGATCTGCTGTATAAGATGCAAAATTAACCATGTTATTAAAAAACAGTAGCTGTGATAGCTGGTTTGTTAAACTCTCAGATATATAGACAGTAATAATGTATTCACTTATTTTGTATATGCAAGCATTTCATTGTGATACTTTGCAAAGTTGGTACTTTGAAAATTTGTGACAACTAACATGACAACACTCCTATATATTTAACTACTGTGACGTTCCAATCTTTTACATTTTTATTAATACATGGCAATTCCTCTTTGTGCTAGTTATTAATATTCTGATGGGTGTTGTTCAAACTGTATTACACTGAATAGTATGTTACCTGTTTAATATTATCATTAATATTAAAATGATCAATGCGTTTAGTTGGGTTTTTTAACTCAGTTCACTGTAAAACAATTTGAGATGTTAATAGAAGCACTCAAACGTTTACTTCTGGCTCAATTAGGCACATTCAAAAAATAATCATATCCAAAAGGTATTGTTGAATTTTTGCGAGGTCTTTTAAACATATTAAGTTCTTGAGTGATGTTTGTCATTCATACGAATGTGTTAATCCCAAACCACCAACATTTGCAGGAGTTCTCACCTGGAAATGGCCCTAAGTGCGATCAGTCTCCAGCATGAGGGCCAACTCCTATGGAGATTAAATGAGTTAATGTGATTACAGCTGATTAAATCTGCCACTTTGTCTGAGAGCTTCCTGGAGTTCCATCTTTAACTGGTGGGAGCAGAGGAGTCATACTGTTGGTATAAATTTGCCATTTTTAGCAATTATCATCATTGCTAATTGCTTACTCCTTAGTGCAGCTGTTTGAATAGAACATGGGTTGAATAGTAAAGACACATTTCAACATGATCTCCTATAAAAGTTGTGTCCTGTGTCTTGCAGGTGATGGAACAAATAGGTCTATGACATGCGTTCACTGAAATCTATTTTTCTCACTAGTTTTTCGTATTGGATATAGTGGCAAACAGCAAGCAGCTCAATGAGATGGAGATATTCCACCAACTGGAGAAGATCATGAAAATGTCAGAAAACGCTGAAGAAAAACTCCCTCCCTTTGGTATCCTGACATCGGATGGGAGAACAGAATGGGCTCAAGCAAGAGAAGCACTAACAAAAGGTCTCTCAGCAATGCAACTTCCTTCCTGACCACTTTTAAACTTTTTAATCAATTATTAACCATTTTCTGAAGAGTAATCCTTTAATCCACTTCCTGTATCCAGAACAAACCAACCGGGACTCTTTGGCCCTGATTGAGAGCTGTGTGTGTGTGGTGTGTTTGGATGAACCCTGTGGTCTCCAACCCAATGATACCAACAGGGCTCTGATGATGCTACATGGTGGAGGACACGAGAAAAATGGTGCAAACCGCTGGTATGACAAGTCCATGCAGGTAGGATCTTGTTCGAGGCACTGTGGTCATTGATGAGTATTACATTTAATTACTTAACTCCACCCTCTCCCAGTTTGTTGTAGGAATGGATGGGATATGTGGGGTGGTGTGTGAGCATTCAGCATTTGAGGGAATAGTTCTGGTGCAGTGCTCTGAATACTTAATGAAATATATGTAAGTCAGCACATTGTACCAAGAAAACTGTCATGTTGATTGATTCCGCTGAGGTTCATACTGTGGGAAACAAAAGTATTGTTGCTGTGAACAGAACAGGAAGTCCCGCCAAAATAGCCAAATCCACAACGGTGAGAGAGCTTCCACCTCCACAAAGGTTGCTCTGGAAATGCACCCCTCACATCCAAGGAGTCCTAAAGGCATCACGAGTTAGACTCCAGAGGCAAGAGCAACACAAGCAAACATAAGTATAAGTACATTTACAAATAATAAAAAATGGAACTGCAGACATATTTCATATTTTTGTTTAATTTTTTTGTTCTGATTTGTTTTTGTTATCTCTAGGCTGGTGAATAATCTTGACATGGACGTATTCAAATTTGCAACTTATGGAAAAGAATTTATCAAAAAGCAGAAGATGAGTCCAGACGCATTCATTCAAGTTGCCTTGCAACTTGCATTTTACAAGTAATTTAAACACAATATATACAGTATATTGAATCCAAATATAGGTTTTATGGAAATGTCGTGCCTTTGGCTCATCCTTTCAATCAATGCCTGTCAGATGCAGGGGAAGGCTTGTGTCCACGTACGAAAGTGCATCAATTCGCCGTTTTCAGGCAGGTCGGGTTGATAACATTCGTTCAGCCACTCCTGAGGCCCTGGCTTTTGTGAAATCCATGACAGATGAGAGAACAACTTTCAGCGTGAGTCATTTTTCTCACTTTCACCCCAATTACTAACTCCCACCTTACAGCTCATTGGTAAATTAAACAGGTGCAGCTATCCAGCTTGGGAAGCCAAACCCAGTCTTTCAGTCAAAATGGATGATCTCCTTGCAGATCTGATGGATTTATGATTGTAGAAGCTGTTTTGCTGTCTATGTCTATGACAAAACAAATGCACTGATTTTGCTTTTTTTAAAATTGTCATTCTTAACTCTTCAACAGGATTCAGAGAAGATGAAAAAGCTTAGGGATGCAATTAATGCACAAACAGATTACACAGTCGCAGTAAGTATTTCACTCCTTAAAAGATATGATGTCACAGACATGATTTACCTGTGTCAACTTATGAATGCTTTACCAGTTTAGCATTCCATTTAAAATATAGCTTTACAAGAGACATCTTGCTTTTTTATCAATTACATAAATTTTTTCTGATTAAAAGGTGAAGTCTACTTTATGTCCTTTGTTCAATATCTAAACCATATATCTACATCTTGGCACTTTCTGTCTCTTAATACAACACAGCTGGATTGTCATAAAGCACTGTAGGCATATTTCTGCTGCTTCTATGGTCCAGAAAAAGGGCCAAGTATTCAAATATACATATTCATTTTTGCTAATTTGGCAAAAATACCTACAACTTTTGAAAATTTTTAAGGAACTTAGAGATTACTTTGGACTGCAGTGCAACAACCAAGCTTCAAACTCTCATTAATATTAGGCATGTAACAGCTATGGCAGGTGTTTTGACGCTACTCCAACCCAAATCCAGCCCCTTACACTTAATTTACACGTCCAGGAAATGTTTCAACATCACAGCAACAACTTTTACATGTCTCATAAACCATTTCTGTGCTCATTTTCAGATTATGGATAATGGATAAAAAATCTCCATCATTTCTAAGCACAAGTTTTTTCTTAGGCTATCACAGGAATGGCAATAGACAATCATCTCCTTGGGCTTCTGAAGACTGCAAAGGAGATCAACATGGAGAAGCCAGAGATCTTCTGCGATGAAACATATCTGGCCAGTAACCATTTCATCCTCTCCACCAGTCAGGTAACACACAACAGTATTTTATCCAACTTTTATCCAATATTTTTTGTCTTTTCAACAGTTAACAAAGAAAATATCATAGACAGAACAGAAAAATAATCCAATTAAAGATAGCTGTTTGTGGTTCAGCTTGAGGCTGAAACTTTTCTTTTCACACCCTTTTTTAATTTGCAACTCAGCCTTTTCCGGTATCATCTGTCATTTCTACGAGAATTTGTAATTTCTTGAATCATAATAATAAACACTGATTGATTGCTTTGAATTCCAGACAGCTATTTTATTTTTCAAGCTAAGCTGATGTAACGAAGATCCTTTCATTTTATCTACAGGTTCCAACAACGGTGGAAATGTTCTGTTGCTACGGCCCAGTAGTGCCCAACGGCTATGGTGCCTGTTACAACCCACAGTCAGACCACATCATCTTCTGTGTGTCGAGTTTCTGGGAGAACACCGAGACAAGCTCGGCCGTTTTTGTCAAAGCCCTGAACGAGGGCCTACTGGAAATCAGGGACCTGTGCAACAGAACCAGTGCTGCAGCAACCAAACCAGCTGACACTAGCCAGGGCGCCGGCCAGCCTCGTATATCGGGGAAGTAAGCCATACTGAGAAAGCACGCTCACTCAGCTGCTACACTCACTATTCAGTAGATTTAGACTGTGGTTGAGATACCTTCACGTATTATTTGTGCAATAGTATTCCTTTGACAGTAAAATGCAAAGCCTTAAAATTCATGTGTGACTATATATAGTGTGTATATATTAAAAAGACATAGATTAAACTGAGGGGGAAAACCATTTTGGATGTGTGTGGACGACCAAATGATTTTGGGTCCAACATTGAACTTAGTGGACTTACATTAGCTGGTCTGCTGCCTTTAGGAAACTGAAGCCATGTCCTCTTTGTAGCACCAATCTGAGGATAAATTCCTGTCAGAGAGTGATTCAAATGAGTGATCCTAACATAGAGTTGTAACACGCTATACATATAAGAAGGTAGACAGTATATATTAGCAGTTTAGAGCAATCATGAGCCCTTGTAAATGTGACCAAGCCAATCTCATTAGTGCCCCTTTGTCAACACTGTGAATCCATATATGTGCCAAATCGTAACTGGTCTATTCATGTCATTTTCTGACTCATAGAGGGAGTTTGCCAAAAGAGGTTGTGTATATGTGACGCCTGTTTGATGAAGCACTTTAACATATCTATATTAAAACATGAATGAATAAGTAGACAACTGGTTATAAATATTATAAAAATATATAATATATAAAAAAGTGAGTTATGTGGTATAATGGTTTCATTGGCACATCTGAACTTGTCTCGTTGGATGTATATGTTACAGCAATAGTATTAAGTGTTAACTGTTACAAACATTGCCAATTTACATGTGCAATACAGTCCTGAAGTGACTACATAATATTGTGTTCAGGTGTACGTACAATAAGTCATTTTCATTTCCATTTAGAAGTAAAATAAAAGGTATTGATGTCTTGTTTTTGGTGTTTAGTGTTCTATGTGCAATAATGCAATACCAAGTGCAGTGGGGGTTTATGTGCAATTTATCAGATCGTATCATAAATGCATGGCGCTTATTTAAAATCTATGTATCTATAGTTGCTATTTTTGATATTCAGACATATATGGGATGCTGCAATGAAAAACAGCAAGGGTAGTTGCTTTGGTCAAAATGTTCATTCAAAGAGTGCTGTGGGCGAAAATCCCGATACAAATGTTTATTGTGGGTCTTGTTTAATCTGTGGTGGCTCATTTTGCAGCAAAATAAAATGAGTGTCTATTTGTTGTGAAAATGTGAGGATATTTATGTGTCCAGATGACACATGTTGCATATCCATCTGCCAAAGTGAATGTGAATAATGTTGATCATTTGAAAATCTGTGTTACATAAAAAGACTGTAAGTGACTGTGCATGTCTAATCTTCTATAATAGCTGTATTTTTATATTTCAGTGTGACCGTATCGTATGACAGAAAAATATTATTAAACAGGAAACAAAATGCCTAAAAGTAATATAAACTGTTTGTCAAACGTTATCAGTGTTCTATCTCTAATGTTAATTCGGTGTGTTTTTACCTGGTGCTTGCTGTCTAGTGAGTGAGATGTCAAAAATGTAATATTTACCATGTGCTGTTAACTGTTTTATTTGCTTGATTAAAAAAAGGACTATTTATCAGGCCACGTAAATGTATAGAAAGGTCCTGCTAAATGAACAAGAGGGATATTATTCAGAACCAGAATGTGGTTTTATGGAAGAATTCAGTTTAATACAATGAAATGAAAAGCTATGCTATTTTCAGTTTGAAAAGGGAAAATACACTTTCTCAGGCTAAAGTGTTATTTTACTGATGATATCTGAAATCACCTATATGAACTGTAATAAAAACAGTCACAATGCAAATGTGGAATGACAAACAATAAATAAAATTAATGCAATACCTTTCTTTCTTCCAGAGCTTGTATTTTTTGATAGTTTGTTTTTGTCTTTAATATGAAACTTAAATTACACTATAGCTTGATTTCTAATAGCTGTTGCACTCGATTTCACTCTAGCCATTTGACTGAATTGTTTTTTTTTCCAAGTATATATGGATAAGGGGTGCGAGTAACTGACCAAAGTAAATCTATTGTGATGTTATGGATTGCTTTAGAAAATCTGAAGGGTATTTTCACCAGGATAAATGGGTGAGTGGGGCAGAAGGGAGAGACATGAGGAAGGATGAAAGGACGAAGGAATGTGAATTGAGGATGGCAAATGAAAAGATAAAGGGTGGAAGTTGGGTGGCTGGATGAATGGAAGGATGAGAGAGGGGGGAAAATAAATGGATGAGAGAGGATGCATGAAGACGGTGCATGTTTCAGCATTGATGGTGCATTAACAAATGTGTAAGCTGCCCATGCTAATAAGAGTCTGACACACTTCCCATATTTAAAAAGAATTTAAAGTTTTGATTTACGTGACGCAAAAACAATTTTCCCATTTGCCTCAGAGCTTTGGTCTGGAGAGGACGGCAGCAGTTCTGGGTCGTCTTCACAAATGGGTTCTTCTTTAAGCAGCATGTGTGTGTACAGGTAGTAATGCAGTAATAGTCCTTCTATACTGAGTCATGTAACTGACATGCTAGCAAAACTTCAGCATAATACTTTAAATACTTCCTGTGTTTCATATATTTGCCTATAATACGTCAAACTTTAACATGCAAACATTATCCTTAATGGATTTTACATCGTCAGCATCCTTATTAAAGAAAACTGCTGGATTGGCAGTTTAAGTGTTTCTGCAAAAGCTGTTCATTTAAAGCCTATCAACATGTTGCTGACCACAAAAATATAATTAACGCATATCTAAGATTACTAGTTTTGCTAAATCCTGCAGAAGAATTCTAAGACGTGACCCTCCAATTAAACCAGGTACAGTAGGTGTGATTAGTTTTGTAAGCTGAACTGGTTCATTTTCCAGAGTCTCTCTATGTGAGTTTATCCATCACTTCAGGCCTTTAATTGCACACTTGTTGCTCCTCTCCCACACGAGGAAGAGAACACCATCTGCTCTATGTCTGCACAGGTCCAATCATAATTTCAAAATGAGGAAACTACATTCTGCTTCTTGCAAACATTTCAAAGTGGGCCAGGAAGCTTATTAGGAGCATAAAACACCTTTTATATTTACGTTAATTTTTCTTTTTTAATTATAGCATTATTTGCAAAGAGCCATGCACTTAAATGTGATGAGTGCAGATATGTTAAACATATGGAGCTTTGGGAATATTACCTCACCAGACAGATGTCTCTGCCTAAGACAGATGTTTTTCAGACATTTCAAAGAAGATATTTTTTCTGGCTTTTGGCCTTGATCATTTTCAGGAAATGATTAGAATCCAACACATGGCAGCAGTTGTTAAGTGGGGGAAATGCAGAAAGAAGCTTGAGTATGGAAACTGATGATGAAGTAATTAGTCCAAACTCAAGATTCTGGTTAACTTGTTTATTTCTTTTATTTTGTGAATATTATCATTTCACCAAAGCACAAACATTCCAACATTAATCTTCCAAACAGAGCAACACTGTCTCAGAGTGTTTGATATGTTGGGCTGTTCATGTATATAAAGGCTTTTTTGACAGAGGGGCATGGGGAATAGCACAGCTGAGTGACTTGAGTCATGGGCCTGTCGCATGTTGCAGAATGGCTGAATGTTTGTGTAAGTGTCCACAGAGAGAGGGGAGCTGTCTGGATGTGCTTTCAGGGCTTTTCAGAGCAACAGCACAGCAGTGAACCTCTGAGCTCTCCTGTGCACTTGGCTTGTTATATAGCTGTCAGTGTTGGGGTGGCAGCACCGAAACTGTAACAGTCGGTTCTTTCCTGGACTGTAGTCCGAAGAGGCAGAATGAATTTATAACCCACAGCTACATAGAGACAGCAAATTTACCCATTGTTTATTTTTTTCTTTACAGAAACTCTGTAATTATGAAAAGCAAAGTCGTGGATTTCCAAGCTGCAAATGTGAATCCCTGCTGGGTTTTATTTATTGGCTTTTATCTGTGAAAGCCAACAGTTTCTTGAGGAAACATCCTTTTTAATCAAAACATCAGTGTGACATGGGGGTGGGGGTGAAAGCAGAAGTGTATATAGAATTTCATCCTTGTGCTAGGCATAACATATTACTAATGATCAAGTTATCAACCTGAAATTAAGACAGCGTACTGAAGCAGTCCACAAGGGAATATTTATTGGGTGCAATTACAGGTAGTCAATTTGTCTTTCCACCTCCATATTTATCACAATAAAATTCATATTAAATTCTTGTTTCTATGAATATCTTTGAATGGGGAAGAAGAGCTCAGACTTTGCTGTTGTTTTGTTTCATGTTGTGATTTTTACCATCCCAGTTCAGAGACTGAGGATGCTTTACAGTTTGTCTCTGTGTTGGGTAATTGTGAACCACACAAACAAAGCCTATTTGTCGTGGGCAACTCTGCTGTCTTCTAGCACTAGTTTCCTTGACAAGTGTGGCTGAAGAGGCCATAAAGCGTCTCAGCCATCATCCCTCAGCCCTGTCCTCTATCACATATGGTCTAGTGGCTAAACTGACAGGCTTATTTACACCAGGACACATGTAGCGTAGGAAATACCATCGCTCCTGTGCCGAACACTGCTGGCTCACACACATTTCTTACTGACAAATTACAAAGAGTTAAAGGCAACAGAAAAGGAGTGAGGAGAGAATCCCTGTATCAATTCACTAGTCATTTGGTTTAGATGCACTTCTTTTACAGATAAGTGGATTGGACCTTTTTCCTCTCTTGCTGTTCAATTACCCAAGCGCCCATAAAAAAACAGGGTTCGGTCTTCAGAGTGAGATATTGTTGTGCTGCCCACAGCAATAAGAGAAAGATTTAGGGTTAGCACCTTTCCCTGTGACAGAGACCCGGCAGAAGGGTTCTCTGTGTCGCCACATAGTGCCGTCACCAGCTGCTCCTTAAACACAGAGCTATTATTTTACTGCTCCGGCTCACTCCACACTGCCTCCTTCACACGTCTTTATAACACCTGGATGTATACGAACGCAAATGAGCTCAGGGATGTATGAATAAAAACCAAAAAAACAAAAAAAATTATGAATGAGGTAAAACCGAATGAAGTCACAGCTGGGTGGTGTGGCCCATAAACTTTCTAAACACCTCTTAGTGGTAGGATGAACTTTATGTCACAGAGCACTCCCCTGTGAATCACACTAATGTGTTTGTTGATCACAGTGTGTATATTTCTCCCTGGTGCTGCTTGTGTTTGGGTTGTGGCTTTTACTTCACTATAACAAGAAGGATGCAGTGGCAGGTTAAAGTAGTGTGATTATTTAAGAAGGATTAAAGAGGTAATAGTTGGTACATAGGAAAGTGTTGTTTTATCCTTTTACACTTTGCATGTTCAGTGTAATATGCGGTTGTTTTAAACTGACAATTTACCAGATGGTGTAAGATCTGACTAAACTGATGTCTTTTATCTAGTGTTGGTTCTTTTGAATGATAATTACATAATAAAATCAATACTAGCCCTCAAAAATATGGATTTCTCTTTAATCAGGTATCCAGCTCCATCCCTTTGTACAAATATTTCCAGTTCACATGCCCAAAAGATCAAGATGGCAGGTGTAAAATGTGAAACTGGTAGATGTATCATTCATGTTCATAAATATTGAGGTTGCATCATGATGGCTATCTGTTTCTCCATAAAGCATATATTCACAGTTATGTTTAACTTCTCCAAAAGTCGAAATAGTTTATAACGTCTAAAACCATCTGAAGTCCTTTTATCATACTCAGATATGATTGCTATAAATAAAGTTATTTCTAGAAAAGTCAAATTTTCTGTCTTAAGAAACAAGAAACACCCATCCGCATCAGCCCTCTTCCATCAACAAGCAGGCAAACTGATGCACCTCTGCTTTCCCATCTGCTGAAGCAGCATTTGTTCTTCTTAATGGGTCACTGTAATTGGCAGGAGTCAGGAAGCGAGAACTGCTCCATGGTGTGTGGTTTTAGTTACTGAAGTCTTGAGAGTGATGGAGCCATTGGCAGCTGTGGGTTTGAGGTTGTTGCTTCTGCTCACGCGGGCCCCTGCTCATCTCCTATCCACCCAACGGTGCTCTACTCTGCTGGGACAACGTTACTGGGACAAATGGCCACCTGGGAGCAGGGTATGTAATGAAGCGCACCTTAACCCCTCTCTCACACACACACACATACACGTCATCTCACATCTGGCCTGGCAGCACAGCAGATCTGCACAGGAACTTGGGGAGGAAGAGAATTGCATTTTGCAAACTGCCTGCATGCATGCAAAACTCATGCCTTTTTATTTGCTCTCATGACAGTAAAGCCATTAGCTGCCTGGTGGCGGTGTTCACTTGTCAAGTGTTATGAGAGATCCTTCAGAACTCATGGCCAGTTCACAAATTTCTCTGCATTACGGAGATGGCTCTGCAAGAAGGGTGCAGCTCTCCTAATGAGTTCTTTCCATCTAACTTTTTTTTCTCCTCCTGTCACCTTGGATCCATTCATATTTGGTTCTTATGCAACCAGCTCTCAAGCTGAATAGGGAAGCCATGCATGTGGATGAACGGTTGTTACTCCAATGTGGGGAGAGCATTCAAGGGTTTGTCTCTTTGCAGGGCTTTTGTGGATGACTTACCCTGGTCTTAAGAAGTTGGCCTGGCACCGCCATTCACCTTGCAGAATCTTAGTCACTTCCTCTATTATTTTCATTTTGTTTATTTTTTGTAATAATAGTGAGGGAGGCAGAGGCAATGCATGCACGTAATGGTTAGTATGATAAAGCTAATGATCAATGCCTCCTGAGGTATTTTTTTTACTCTTCTCCACACCAATCACGACTTTCTGCACTTTTTCTAACTATAACACCCTGACTCTTTCGCTTTCCATCCCTCTGTTCTTTGAGAAACTTCTTTTGCTGGGGCCACTCAAATTAGCCACGGCTGTTTGATGAAAGCTCGACCACTGCTGGACCTGTCGCAGCGCCGAGGCATAAATCATTCCCCCGGAGCAGGAGCTGTGGCAGGCCAAGACACACATCCACCAGCTGAGATTTACGCCGCACACTGAAAGCGCTGCTTCACAATCTGGATCCTCTCCAGCAGGTCATCTTTAAATTGGTTATTGATCCTCCAATCTAAAAAATGAATCATATGTTGCCAACACTGTTTAGGTTCTCCGTTTACAGTAGTGTGGCTAATATGCAGCCTGTGGATGGATTATAGTTTAGAAACCGTGAGAAGACAAGTACCTGGGCTGAACAGGGAGTAAATTACCTTCAGATGAATAGATGTCCCCTTGTCATGCAGCAGAACCTCATTATAACTCATCACAACTGCTGAAGAAGAAGCCGACAGTTGCTGAACAGCTTAGAGTTTCTGTTTACTGCACTGACTGTAACTAGTCATTGCTGTTATTATTGCATTATGTCTTTATGAAAATATGCAGTATTTTGAAAAAAATGTTATCTGAATGAAACAAATTTATTACATTCTAATTTTGACTCATTCTTCAATTAAGAAATAGTCAGTGTATACATATGAAGATTAAACACTGTGAGGGATCCCGTCAAAGCAGAATCAGTGTTTTTTTTCCCATCTTCTTTCTAAACGAGACTGGTTCCGTGGAAGCAGCTCATTTCTGCTCTTGGCATATAATATATTGTGGCACATTATTCAATGGGCCCTCACTTCTCACCCAATTAGGCTCCAAGATGGTGTGTAAACGTAGCTCCCATCCTGGGAACAGTTTCCTCATAAATGCCAGAATGGTCATTATTACAATCCCTTTGTGAGTGAAAACAGACAGCTAAAATATAGACTCAGCTTTAATTGAAAGATTGTAAGGATGGCTGTGTTTCTCTTTCTCTGAGTTTCTTCTTAAATGTCAGTATCTGAGACAGTAGACAAAAGGACTTTTATTTCTCTCTATCCACTTTATGAGGGGAAATGTCAAGCTCATTTTCATTTTCAAAGAGGCCTAGATCCTTGCTCAGGTTTCTGAAATAGCCAATGATGACCATTTTTGTGTTACTAATTAGCCACAGAGAGGAGTGAGTCTGCGATCTTATAGCTGCTGAGATTTTTAAATTCATTTGCACATGTTCAACTTAGGATGCTCATTCAGTATATGATTAATAACTGAGCTGATATACTTTAAGTTTTATCCATTGCCTTTTGTTGCGTGGGTCTTTATCAAATGTGTTTAACCTTTATTAACTCTTCCTCAGTGACCCCATATTTCTTTTGTATTTAGGTAAGGCAACGAGAAGAGAAAAAGGGTTCAGGTGTTTGCTCCATTTTCCAGTCAATAGCAGTCAGCAGGTAAGATTCAGACTCTCTGCAGTGTATCAGACACTTATTAGAGGTAATGTTCTCCCGTCATCCATCTCCAGGTGGGCTTCCTCCATTGATCTCGATGCCAAGTTTTGTCACAAGCTGCTCCTCACACAGTGAGAACACTGGTCACCAGCAGCACCGACTTTCGATGACCCAGCTTAATGTTCTGTCAATAACCTCATGGCTGGGTATCCAGATTTAGACCTGTGAGGTTACTGAGCAGCAGTGGCAGGTGTTTTCTATGTGGTGCTCCAAAATACAGCAAGACAAACAAAATGAATCACAAAGGCTTGTGAAACGTACAATTCTTAACCCCTCTAAGCATATTTATGTGTATATTCTCACTGAGTTAGTAAGTCTAAACCTTCCTCAACTGAGATAGACAGTAATTCTGAAGGAAAAGCAGCCCATTTAATTCAATTGAAGGACGTCAATCATCCGGTGGAGAAAGGATACAATCTGAAGTTTATTCAAAACTATGTCAGCAAGCAAAAATGAATAGATAAACTTTTATCTTTTACCTATCACCTTACAAAATGCAAATCATTTGCACACATGCAAGTGCAAATTCCGCCTAAATTGGCGACTTGATAATATTTGTCCTGCTTTAAGTAGACTGACACACATTTCTATTGGTAGATTTATTTTTTTAAAGGGAACTCTTCCTGCTATATACTGTACCACTTTCTGGAGGAAAAAAAGTCAAAGCCGTATAAAGCATTCTTACAAACGGCTGTAAGTGAAGTAATAGCAAGCCCCTCAGTAGCAATGTGATACCTGGCTAACATCTTTTCAGTGCTATTTAGTGATGGAGCTTCCAGACTGGCTGATAGAATGATGTTTTTTTATATAGATACTTGCCGGACAGCCAGTGAGCTGATGTTGCTGCAATGCAATGCGTTCAGGCATGCAAGCATGCTCGTGATGGCTTGCTGAAGTTCAAAGTTTTCTAATTTAGAAAAAAAAGGAGATTTATGTTATTTTGAATGTGCATGATTGTTATGGGCAGATGGGCTGGTTTGTGTATTTCAGAAACTGCTAATCTGAAAGGATTTTCACACAAGAGTGATCTAAAACAAGAAAAAAAATCAAGTGAGCAATGGTTGTCTGAATGAAACAACTGATGTCTTGTCAATGTCCGAGGAAAATGGGCAGACTGGTTTTGAGGTGAGAGAATCCAACAGTAAGTCAAATAACTGCTTGTTACAACCAAGGTACCAAGATAATGCACAATACATCAAACCTTGAAGCAGACAGACTGATTAGTATATTAAAATTTGGAAAGGAAATGAAAGGGAAAGGAGAAAGAAAAGGGGAAAAGAAAATAGTTGGTCTTGTATGAACATGAAGTTAAGAAAAGTTAAAGTGGAAACAAGGTAATGCTTCATGTACAGATTAAAAGAAAAAGATTGCTATCAATGATCCAAAAGGAATTTGCTTCAGCATCTTAACCAGCACTGTGTCCAAAAAATAAAAAATCACACATCCACAATGTGGATTTTTCAGACATAGTGGTGTATTCTTTTGTGTTGTCTCATCATGTTTTGATGTAAATCGAGTCTATGCAAACTGAATTCCACTGAGGATTTGCATCATTTGCCTGTGGTCC
The DNA here is from genome assembly GCA_037177035.1 of Craterocephalus eyresii. Lineage (NCBI taxonomy): Eukaryota > Metazoa > Chordata > Actinopteri > Atheriniformes > Atherinidae > Craterocephalus > Craterocephalus eyresii. Next base: position 7,968,397 of record JBBBVT010000023.1, on the reverse strand, counting down.
TGCTACAGTGAACTGTCTACTTGATCCACAGGAGTCTGCATGCTGAGCTGTTTTCCCCTCATTTATATCCCAAATATAACTAGACAAGTTCATAGAAGCTGAACTAAATGTTTAATGTTTTTTTGGCACTTGGTCATATTGGTTCAGTGGTTTAACCATTGCAGAATTAGAAGCGTTTCTCCCTGTGGGCCTTATCGGATGTTCGTGAAACTACACCATCTGTGTTGGAGAGCGTTAGGGAAGTGGCCATGCTCCAAACAGAAAATCTTGTGCAAATGAGTTTGGTGGCATGCAGCTTTAAGTTAAACTGATGATCATTGTTGGAATTTATTTAAACACTCTTGTTCCGATCAGGAACTCCTGAATTAAAAGCGGGTGATTTAGAATACCTGAAGAAATTTGTGAAAATTAAACTTTGTTCGTCCAAATATGAATAAAGTTTAGTTAATGGTTCTATGAGGATGTTACGTATATGTTTGTCCCTAAGCAACTTAGCCCATGAAGAGAAGTATATCCCAGCAAATGTAAAACATTATTAAGGTTCTGTCATGCTATGGAGCTCCTCTGCCACCAATGGTATGGAGGAAGTACACATGATATAAGAAAATACATGCAAATAATTAAACTTAAAATTAAAATTAAAAGTAATAAAAATTAATTTGACAAAAATGTTTCACGCTTATCAAATCAGGAAATACACCCAGATAATGCAGCTAAGGCTTTTGAATAAACTCCCCTCCTATCCAAACAACATCTCTGTCAGGGAAGACCTTGCATATTTCAGCACAACACACCACCACACACTGCATCCATCACAGCAGCACTGCATGGCTTCACAAGAGAAAAGTCCAGGACTGAACTGTCCTGTGTGCAGTCTAGACTTTCCACCAACAGAAAACATTTGACACATTATGAGATGAAAAATTAATTTAGATTTTACAGAGCGTCCCAACGTTTTAGGAATTGGGGTTGACTGGATAGCATGCAACAGTAGAGATGGAGAAGGACCTAGAATGTTCTGCAGGCAATCCAAGAGTATCATGAAGAAGTTATTTAATCAATTAGATATTCTAGAACAATATTTGAGGGATAAAATAGCATTAACAATCTAAATTACGTTCAAAGATGGAAAAACATTTTAAAATGTCAAAAAAACTAAATTTTTTAAAGTTATGAAATATACAGGTAACATTGTTCTATTTTATTTATTTTTTAAGTAGTCCTGTCCAGCATCATGACACCAGATTGATGGTCTGGTTGCCGTGTTGTGCCAAGAAAAAAAAAAAACATTAACTTTGGCAAGAGGGGCCTTTTGGATTTGGATCTCTCCTAGAATCTTTAATGTTATTTTTTTAATAAATATTTTATTTAAGCCAAGCCAACTTTACTCATGAAGCACAGTAGGTTCTGACCATAGAGCTGCAAAGCAAAAATACATAAAACATTTAAAAGACAAAAAGAAAATTTAAGAACATAATAAAACAACATTAAATGACCCAAAATTAAAACAATAAAAACAAGATAAAAAACATAATTAATCAAAAATAAGATATTAAAATAAATAAATAAAATAAAACCAAAATATTAAAAATAATATTAAACCAATAAAACAAAATCATTCCAACTCATTCAACCAACTCTCATGCTGGTTCAAAGGCCAAAGAAACAATTTTTTTTTTAAATTTCAAAATTCCATTGTAGGAGATTAGATGATATACATTAACAGTGACATGGGCAAACCACATTTCCACATCATCGGGAGTTAATAAAATTTTATGTTTCTGTTCTTTCAAACATTCTTCAAGAGCTCCTTCCACAAAACTTAACTCGATAATCAGGCTTTTCTTGTGTGAAGGCAAGGATGGACTCACTTCATCTTTCATTCAAGCTGAGTCAGTATCAATCACTTGACACTTCAGTGATAAATTGGCAATCTAATAACACTAGGAGCAAAATAACTTCACTCACTCAATCCTTGACCTTACAGAGCGAGCAGCCAGTTTGCTTAAAAGCTACGGCTTTCACATAAAATGGATTTTTCTTTTGGATCAATCGCAGTGGAAACATTTGAAGTAAAACGGCTGCAGAAAGCTGCCACTAATAAATAATCGCTGGTCTCACGGAATTATTCATTGCCTCCACCTCCTCTAGAGAAGCCCATCTTTAAGAGACTATTTTTGATCGCAGGCTATTTAGCCCGACTAAAAGACGATGCAAGCAGGTTTCTGGGGCAGCTGAGGAACTGCCTTTGGAGGGGGAACCATCTCAGCATGTGGAGAGCCGGAGGAGAGACACAATTACCGCCAAACTGCTGTGGCTAAGCTACTGCTGAGGCGCCACACAGGACACAGAGGAAGTAGGGAAACATTTAGGTCATGCTGAGTTCAAACACACACACAGCAGTCCATGTGTGGGAATTGTGATAATACTAATTTGATTAAGCAGAAGAGCAATGCTTAAATTTCAAAAGACTGACAAGGAAAACATCCTGGGATCTCTGACGAGCATGATGGTTTGGAGAAAACACGAATAGGTGTGTGACAGAACAGTTTAGCATCTTAGTGTAACAACAAATCAAAGCTGTTTAAACTCTGTTTTATCCAAGCTGTACAGTTGGATTATTTTTTTGTGTCGCTGCAAAAAATGTCATTTGAGTATGGCTCCAGTGAGATGGTGGCTGTAACAAGCATCTGTGTTGAGGGTTTGCCAAGAAGCATCTCTTAATAAATCCCTGTGAAAACGTCAGTGCACAAATTAATTGCAGAAGGCAGGAGATCTAACTAGCTTGGGGTGAATTCTTTGATGTTTAAAATCCAATTCAAAACAGGTGACTTTACTGGTAGTGTTCATACTGGAATGTTTTCTGTGTTGCCTGGTGAGACTTACAGTATAGTGCACAAGCCCTCATTTCTTTACGTTTTACTTTCAATGAGATATTTCTAATCAATCTGGAGTAATACTTTTCTGGCCTTTCTTAAGGTCTTTCCGAGTTTTTCTTTGCATATCCCCCCCCCCCATTTACAGTTCAGGCCATGTAACTCCCCTTTGTTTCTGTTTTTTTGTTTGCAAAGCCATATTTAATGCTGACCTATGAATCATTCAAACAGAAATGCACCTATGTCAAGGTCTGTAAATAACAGACATAACAGACAAAGAACCAGTTGTAAATCATATTTTGAGACAATTTTTGACACAGTCTGTTAATCAGTTACTGCCATGAAAAATGTTAAAAGTTGAAAGATATAACAAGGTAAACAACATGGGAATTCACAGATATTTTTGCCAAAAATGCGGCATAATACTACCGTGGTGTGTGACATTACATAAAAAAATCTAAATAAACTGGACAAGAAGAGGACAAAAGAAGTACCATTAGGCTTTAAACCCGAAAACCTGAAAGTGAAATAAGAAAATAAGAAATAAGAAAAAACTCTTAATATTTTGACACAGGACCTAAGCGATGCATCTGGACTTTCAGTTGATCTATCTACTGTTCAATGAAGCCTTATCAGAAATGGACCCCAATGAACGGTGGATGCCAAAAACCCTTCTTAAGGAGGGAAAATGGTGAGGCTGAGAAATGCCAAATGTGCTGGCAACAGATCTAATCCTCTGCAGAGCCTGGACCTAAACATTTTTGAAGCAGTGTGGGATCAACGTAGAACAGAAAAAAAGAGCAAACCTCCAGAGAATAGATTCATTAAACAAGTCCTGAAGACCGTTTAAAGACATCACATGAAAGCTTGCTGAAGAGGGCTCTGGTTGTTCTGGAGAAGAGGTCATACCAAATATTTGCTTTTAACATGGTTAGAACTATAATTTCACCATATGTACTGTTTGTCTTACAACCTAAGACTAATTTAATCTATATAAGCTGATTAAGCTTTTCTATTATTAAATTGTTAGATATAATTTATACTTAAGGGTTTGAATTTGATTAACTTTTGGCTATCAACATGTTAACATAAATTACTTTTACATATCAAACATATTGGCGAGTATCATGAGTGTTAAATAATAATGGGACATGATTAATGTTCTAATATTAGAATCATTTGCAAATTAGATGCCTTGCGCAAGAACCACAATGCCTCAGGTCTATTTGCAATATTTAGCATTTTCCTTACATTTTTATTTTAAAAGAGAGAAAAATAGGAATCATTTGCATTAAACAAGCACAGGAGGGGGTCATGAGAACAAATCTTATTTTTCTCTTATGTTTTCAGCGCAAACTAATCTAAGATGCAGCTTCCAGGGTTTCAGTAAACATATCAATATTCAGCTGATAATACCTCTAATCTGTGGCCAAGAGAACTGTGTGTCATTCCTTAAAACACTACAGGGAGTTTCCTCTTGTGATCACAAATGATAAGGAAACATAAAGTAAGTGCATCATAATTAATTGAAGTATAACTCCCCATTTATAATAAAGCACCCTACATTATCAAAGCTGACCTTTTTGGATGGAAACAAGGCAGAAGTAGATCCTATTCTAGCTTCAAAAAGCATCAAATGAGATGTTTAAAGATGTCAAATATGCTCTGAGGTTTTTTCTCAGATGCAATGTGAATAAAGCCTTTTTGCAAAGTAATAGGTCCCGAAATGCACAGAAAATCAGGCCACACAGAGGAAATCACCCCTAAAAAACCTGGATTATCTTTAATAAAGTATAGGATGTCCTTTTTTTCTAATGTAAAACTATAACATGAGACAAACAGGATGTTTCTTTTCTCACCAAAGGAGACGGCTTACAAACCCTAACTCAAGTCATTGTTACACATTATGTGTAGCCAAACTTTCCCGCCCTAGCCCACTGGAACTGCTGTTTTATGACACTTAGTGAGACTACCCATCCCAAATAGGGGTTATCCTTGCAATAGAGATAGGTAATGCAATGTGGACAATGGTGGGAATGCACATTCATTCATGGATTTGTTCTTCTCCAGAATTAAACTTCCTCAGTTCTCAGCTGATGGGCACAATCACCTGAATGTAGAAATATCATACAGTACGTGGAGGTCCAGAAGGCTATCAAATCACTGGGAAGGTACCAGGCCCTGATGGAATCACACCTGAGTTCTATAAAGAACTTAGAGACATGATAACAAAACCTTTTCTAGATATGTTAAATATCTCTATATCGTTAATTCTTAAAAAAGGTAAACATCCAGATAATTATGGCTCTCATAGGCCCATTTCTCTACTAACTTCTGACCTTAAAATACTTTCTAAAATCCTTGCTACTCAGCCGAAAGTGTCCTGCCTTGCATAATAAATGCTGACCAAACAGGCTTTATTAAAGGTCACAACTGTTGGAATAACATCAGACGTCTTTTAAATGTGGTTCAGCTGTGCCATCAACACGGTGAAATAGATGGTCTTGTGGTTTCTCTAGATGCTGAGAAAGTACTTGACTGGATGAAGTGGCCTTTTCTGTTTCATACCATGGAGAAGAATGATCTAGGTCAAAATTTCATCAATTGGGTTAATGTTCTGTATAATTTCCCACAGGCAGCCATCCTTACAAATGGGCTCAGGTCTAAAAAGTTTTGAGGTTGGGAGAGGGTGCTGACAGGACTGCCCCCTCTCACCACTGTTATTTACATTAGTGACTGAGCCACTGGCTGAGGCAACTGGATGCAACCCTGCTGTAACTGGCATCGATACTGAGCAGAGACCTAAAAAAATCTCATTATATGCTGATGATTCGTTGCTGTATCTCTCCAGCCCAACAGTCTCAATACAACATGTCCTCACATTTATTAACCAGTTTGGTATTTTTTCTGGCTACAAATCACACTCTTAAAATCTGAAGCTATGCATGTTAGAAATTCGCACAGAATTCCCAATTCCCCTTTTATATGGTCCTCTGCTGGATTTGTATATTTGGGTATATATGTTTCACCTTGCTTTAAGCAAATGTTCAAGGCTAACTTTGTTCCACTGCTTAATAAGATAAAACAGGACCTTAAACACTGGAACTGCCTCCCTGTGTTTTGGCTGAGCAGAATTTCACTCCTCAAAATGAATATTCTTCCCCACCTACTTTGTCCAATTAGGATGTTCTGGTAACCCGATAATAATCAATACAGTTAGGGCTTGTAAGGCAGTGCAGCACATTGAAGGGAGAGCTGGGAAAATCTCCACTTTTACTACAGTTGTTAATTACCCAGATTTTCTTCCAGGTGTACTGGATTCAGGTTTCAAAGATTGGATATCTAAGGGTATTTCTACCTTTGGCTGCCTTTTTGAGGAGGGTGCCGTAATGTCTTCTGATAAGATGAAACAAAATTGTTCTTTTGTATCATAGGGGATAAGTCAATTAGCATGTGTTACAAAACAGTGAAAAGGCAAGATGAGATCATTCTACATACATTACCAGAGACCTGGAGGAACCAGTTGGGTGTAGAGATCAAAGAAGATATATGTGAAAGGATTTGGAATTCTGCTTAAGATATAACAGTTTGTACCCACTCTTGGGCCTTACAACTCAAAATACTACACAGGTCCCACCTAGTCCCATTACGAGTGTCTGAATTTAAAACCATCTCTTAAATGTAAAATACATGAGGGCAGCCTTTTACACTGATTTTAGTCTTGCCACAAAATACAAGAATATTGGTAAGCAGAACTTTATGAATTGCAAAGTGTCCTCAAAATTAAACTTGATTTTGACCCTGTGTCTCCTCCTCGGCCTGCCAAGTAAAGGTATTACAAATAAGAACTACAAATAATTATATTATGTTCTGACCTTTTGTGCCCATAAAAAAATTTTACTCTGTTGGATCTGTCACAAAGCCCCCACAGTTTCTGGTTGGCACAGGCTTGTAATGGAACACATCCCACCTGACTCCCTAAATTGTGTGGCACACTAAGACTGAGGTTATTAACAAAATATCTAAACCTTTTCTTGATTATGTTGATGGGAATGTGTCTGCCATTCTAACCCGAGCTTTTGTTTATTCCTAATGACAAACTGCTACCTGTGATATAAATCTGTCAATGAGATTGATGCTGAATGTCCCTGTAGTGTATTCTCCTTTCTTCATTGTTTTGTTTAGGCTGAGCTGTTGTTTTTGTCCTTTTTGTTTTGTTGAACAAAAAATTAAACAGACACAAAATGATGTTTACAATTTAGAGGTAGTGTTAAACTGTAAGCATCCATTAAGAAAATAATAAAAAAAAATTTTTTATAAAAAAAAAAAAAAAAGAAAGAAAAAAAAAAAAAGAAAATAATAATTTTGTCCAGAAAAAGCCCAATGAAGTCAAAATAATAATTAATCTGCACTTTTTGTAAATAAAAATTCATTTTTTGGTTGTTTGTCATTGGTTTTCATATCATCTTTACCAGCTTTAGCTTTTGTAACCTAGAATATTTTCATCCACATATTATAATGTGCAATATGTGTATTTTCCATGGTAGTAGCATTGCTAACTCTTTCAGAAAAGGCTAGGTTAACCCAGCATTACCAGCAGTTAATGCTGAAACAGACTACACTACAGGGAAGATCTGGAACACAAACACACACCCACTGCATGTTCATGACTTTATGGCAGAATGCAGCTGAAAGGTCAAAAACCCACATGCTGCTCACTGTAGAGGGATCAATCGAGTAAGATACCACTATGTGTCTAAGGTTTATCCCCATGGGAGAGATGCCACCAAAGGCTTTTTTGAACTCAGCAAGCTACAAAGAGCAACTCCCTCTTCAGGTCCTGATACCATGATGGCAGACAGCAGCGAGCTCAAAAACCTACACATCATTCATTCACTTACAGTCTCTCAGGAGTCCATTCAGTGCAAAGAGCAAAAGTAATTGAAAATTCAGCTAAAAGATATTCAGTTAAATTCTTTACTCCGTAACAGCTTATTGAGAATTTAACATGATAATCAGAAAGAAAATATATGACTGAAATGTGAAGTTAAACATCAATTATGGTTTATTTACAAGAATGATCCTCTAAATATACAGGATAATTCATATAAATGTTCCATTAAACCTAAACAAAGGGAGGAAAAGCCTGTGGATTCCTTTAGTCAGCCTCTTTCTTATGCAGAAGAAACTGTTCAGTCTGAGAGACAGGAGAATCAAATCAGAGACACTTTTCTCACCTCTCACATCTGATTGGATGTGTCATGATATACTTTTCATTTAATAAGTTGTCATTTACACTTCATATAGAAAGTGTGACCTTATTAATGGCTGAAGCAAAATTTGGAGAAATGCAGTGGAGAAAATAATTTTGCCTGTAACATCCACAGGACATGAAGTCCTCATCCTGATTGTTCAGGGATATACAGGTGAAATTTATAGCTCCTTTTAAATGCTGCTGCCAAATAAAATAAAGTAATAACAAATTGTTGAACTTTACATTTACATAAAATCTGTTTTATTTAGATTGAAAAGGTAAAGTTTTCTCTGAGAAATAAAGATATAATTACAAACATGACAAAAGCCTAAGAAATAACCATTTTACATTGTGTTGGTGTCAAAAATCACAATAAAATCAAATGAGTAAGGAGTCAGGAAAGAATCCACAAAAATGAAGCAAAATGCAGTCATGATTTGTACATATTAAATCCTTATGAGATTATTTTATAAACAGACTCACTGCTCTTAAAATCAAAAGCTTTCCTGAGACCACTTCAAGCTTTCCAAACACTTGTTATTCTTTTCCTTTAACTTCACTTCTGACAGCCAACTCAATTAGGTTGGATATGTGTGGGTGTAAAACAAGTAACATGACAAACTGAGAAGATGGATGGCAACCTTTGCTTCACCATTAAAAACACAACTGCTTCGCATTGGAGCTCAATCTATTGCCATATTACCAGCTGCAGCAAAATGAACTCGGCTCCAGCCCGGGTCATAACTAACCACCATCTGCAGAACTGCTCAGCTGTTTTTTAAATGGATCTGCATCCCTGATATTTATTCATTTATTTTCCCTGGTCAGTGGTCAACATTACTTTTTGGCTTACCCACAGCTAGATTTAATAAAACAATAAATGAGAAAATAGATCTAAATGAAAACTGAGAATATTTCAATTAATCAATTGTTTCATTTTCTGAAAATAAGGCACAGTGACTCATCAGCCAGATGACCTTAATGGTAGCCTGTGGGTATGTGTTGTCTGGCTCAGCTCCTTGTGGAGTCTTCAGGCGCCAAGGAGGGGCTGACCTGTTGGTAGATGAACGAGTAGAGGCTGACGTCAGGGCGCCGACTGATGCAGCTCTTGCGCACAGAGCTATAGTACTGCTCCAGAAGATCATACACCTCTCCTGTGATGGAGACAGGAGACTGGTTACACTGTCTCGTCTTGCAGTGGGTAGATACCAACAAGTAAAAAAGTGAGGATCAGTAATAAGGCAATATAACGGTTTAATTAAATCATTTCATTAATATTAAAATCACAAGATAAAAGATTAAAAAGTCCAATAGGAAAAAAAAGTAAAGAGTTAAATAAAAAGTAAGAAGCTGAATGGCAGGATGTCTGCTCCCTTTACCAACACTGATGTTCCTCTGAGTGAGGAAAGAGTGCATGTTGTGGACATCTGTCATGAGCTGGCTGTCACCAAAGGTGAAATAAGCTACATCTCGGCCCGCCTCAGCAGCTGCCAGCATCTGGAGTAGGGCTGGAATAAAAGAAGTCTGTTTCAGTATGCTACAGCTAACCTTGAGCTCCCATTAATGAGATTTATCAAATTTACAAAATACACAGCAATGCAAAAAGACACATGAAAATGGATGGCACCTTTTCCAATTTTATTCTTTTTTATATATTCTCATTACTTGTATAAAAATGCATAAAAAATTGAAAAGCAGTAATGTGGCTTATTTTTATTTCATAACTGAGCCACATCAGCCTCTTAAGCCTGTACAGTAAAAGGTAAATAATCAGGGGAATAGGTCTTACCCCCACTGAGAACTCTGGATTAGTTACAAAGGAAAGTCGGGACTGGCCCCAGAGAGCTGTGAATATTTTAAGAGACTGGAAATATGTCTGCTGACTAATTAAAGTTGGGACACTGCCAGGGTAATGAAAGAAAACTAAATCAACATTTTCAAAAAATGACTAAGCTGAATATGTCAACATTTTCAGAGTTTTCTGTCCCCTGCTTTATTTCAACCACATTCTTAAAAAATTATCTGTAAATTAAACAAAGGAGGGAAAAGTAAGGCTGTAAGGGGGCAGAGAATAAAAACCCAGGCAAAGGACAGCATCTGAATTATGAAGTTCTTCCCCAGAGGCATGTCATTAAGCAGACAGTAGGTGCTTGTGTCTATAAGAGGAATGCACCTTATCATGGTTACTTAATAAATACACACTGAAGTAAGTAGAGTTCATAAGAAGAATGTATCTGAGTCATGGAAAATGTGAAGTCACACTTGGGGTTGAAAAAACATCTTCTGATGCTTCTTGCTCGCCGTTAAAGGACACAAACAGAGAGCTGTAACAGATTGATGGACTAAAGCTAGCGATCAATTTTGCTATTAATGCCACATATTAACTTTGTCATTTGATCAATAGGAGGAAGGCAACAAATAGACCTTAAGTAAATGAATGCATTCCCAAAAGACAAATGGATGCTTATACTGTACTAATCTACTAGAGCACTTCGATGTGAAATCTACTCAGCATTGTTGAGAAAAAGAGTCCAATTAAACTGCCAACTGCAGCAGGCTGACCTACGCCGTCTACTGACGTCAGTGTTACATCAGCGTGTACCTTTGAGACGTGTGTCCCCTCCAAAAACGCCACAACCCCAGTTTCCGGTTGCCACTGCAGCAAGGTTCTGACTTTCCTCCTCAGGGCGAGCGAAGCCACAATAAGCCTAGATGAAGACAAACACAAAGAAAATAGAAGACAGCATTTTAGAAAGGCAAATGGCAAAACTACACAAACAACACAATTCCTTTTGTTTAGTCTAAAATTATTATGCGTCACTTAATGGTAAATCTCATAGGTGAATCTAGAATGACTATTATATTTGGCATTACCAAATGTCAAACAGTCTTAAAATAAACTGAATATTAAATGACTGCAAGAAGTATTTTGTGATGTTAAGATGATTTCAAATTTAGTCTACAAATTAAAAAAATTATCAGTCAATGAAAAGATTATTATTCAATTAGTACTTTTACAGCTATCTGCTTTTTTGTACATGTACAAACATTTGAAAGAACTGTGATCATGTCACATAGAAATTAAACACATAACTGTTTCCCCCACTGGTTTTATTTTGGCTGATTGCTATTGAGATTACAGTTTGAAAGATTTGATCATATCGTTCCTGTCTTTGGTTTTGGACACAAGATACACGACCTGGCCCCCAAAAAAGTCGCCACAAGAAAAAAAAAGATCTCTCATGCTTAATGGACTACTCTTTCACAGTTTGATCCAGATGAATCCTGGCATTGTCATCTTGGAATATGCCTGTGCCAACAGGGAAGGAAAAATCCATATATGGAATAACCCGCTCCTTCAAATCTGTACTCATTAGATCTAATGACTTTCCATTGCTCTACAGCTCAATCTAATGTTCCATAACAAACTGAAGCCTTTTTCTGTGCTTATCCTCACTGAAGGTGGTTTTCTTATGAATATTAATTTCCAGTTGCTTGAGTTCCCTTTGCATTGTTTTAAAATGTTCTTACTTTTTCCGTTAAACGTAGACCTGACTTCTAGTGTTTTTTTTCTCCAATGTGATTCCACCATTTAAGTGATCACGGACCACAATATTTCAGGATTTTTTTCTGACCGCATTTCTTCCTCAAAGATGATTATTCCCCTCAATCTTTTCAATTCTTAATAATGTGTTGGATAGTTCTTATAATTTTTTGTTCTTTTGGCCAGGCAGTAAATTTGCAATGCACAAGTTTTGTTAGAAAAACTTCAAAAGCAACCAGGTTAATTTCTAACATGTTTAATATCCACTGTGTCAATAAGTTCTCTTCAATACAATGTATTATATCTTTCAATATAATGTAAAACATTAATTGCTGGACATTTCATCATTGCACTAGAATAGGATAGCAACCTATCAAATGTTAATGTAATTCATGAATAAAGATAACAGCTGTGTTTCACCATTAGGCCCGAGCTTGTTACATTATTATAGCAGCATTCACACATAGGAGCAGGTCAAGTGCATTTCTAACTCTGTGCCATTCTACACCTACTCACTTCAGTCAGTTGGAAAGAATCTGATAAGGTTTTTAAGACTAAATAACTGTACAAAACCCCTGTTCCTAAACCACAGCATTAGACCTGAGACATACTGAGTGGGTTGTCAGTCATGTAAGAAATTATGTTAAAAGCTGGTAAAATTGAAGATCTGAAAAGTCTATGGACATTTATGTTTACCTTAAAAAACACAGATCATAGTGAAAATGAATTGTAAGAACCCATCCTCTGCCCTGACCATTCATAAATTCCACTTGTGAAAGGGCACATTTGACACTTTACAGAAAAATATTCAAAAGTGGACTGATCTCCATGTTGGTGCATTCTTCACACCCTTGTCAGAACTGTCAAAGTCCTCAATGCTATTTGACAGCAGACCTGTCAACATTAATATCTTGATTTTTTTATGTATTACAAATGGCCATCACTCCTCCAAAAAGATCATATGTATGGTAGAACTTTGGTTTAAAGAAAACATATGCAAATGTAGTAACTATGATAAATTGCCCCACAGACTATTATGCCAATTAAAACTATTCTGGGCTTAAAGGAATACTCCGCCCTCAGAATGATGTGCCTTCATTTTTTACTCACCCTCATGCTGATTAACACTCTGGAAC